>PVLA01011690.1:0-22626 GCA_004027455.1 Hydrochoerus hydrochaeris
TCAATCAATTTCTTTTTATAGGTGAATTGAGGCCATTTACATTTATGGATATCACTAATATGTACTGGCTCTGCTTTGCCATGTTTTGTTCCAGTTGTTTCTTTTTCCTTTTCCCCTTATTTAATTGCTTATCCTACCTGGTGATTTCTTTCTCTTGTTTTGGGCATTGTGGTCATTTTTATCTCTGTCTAGTATGTCTTTCAGTTCTCTTTCTAGGGTTAGTTGGGTGGATGTGGATTTCTTCAGTTGTTCTTTGTCATGGAAAAGAACAACTTCTTCTTGTTTCTCCTGTAAATTTGAATGAATGTTATTCTGGGTACATCAATCTGGGTTGAAGGTTGTTTTCTTTCAGGGCTTGAAATACCTCACTGCAAGCTCTTCTTGACTTGAGGGTTTGTGCTGAAAAGTCTGCTGTGATTCTAATGGGTTTTCCTTGATTGGTGAGTTGTGCCTTTTCTCTAACAACTTTTAGTATTTGGTTTATATGATGTATGTCTGAGATCTTAACTGTTATGTGTCTGGGTGTGGATTAATGCTGATTGTGACTGTTTGGTGTTCTACATGCCTCACTTATCTGCATATCAGATTCTTTCCCCATGTTTGGGAAATTTTCTGCTATCATTTCTGTAAATACTTTACGTATGTCATTTCCCTGAACTCCTGTGTCTTCGCTAATGCCCATTATTCTTATATTGTTGCTCTTGGCATCATCACAAAGCTTCTGGCTTGTCATTTCATGCTGCTTTGTTATTTTTAAAAGTTCTTTCCTGATCAGTAATTGTGATCCTGTCCTCAAGATCCGAAATTACATCCTTAGCTTCCTTTAGGCAATTTTGCACACTTTTAATAGAATTTTTTGTTTCTTGGATGTTTCTTTGAGTTTGTTTCATTAATTCTGCTTGTTTTCTATATTGTTAATTCAAGGTTTCAATCAGTTTCCCATTTTTTGTACTTTTTTCTCTATTTCTTCTTAGCTACCTGCAACAACTCCTTTAATAAGGTTGTTATTTGTATTTTTACATTGAGAATACTTCTAATTTGATTTCCTCTATAACCTGGTGGAGTTCTGATTTTTTTATTTTACTTGCTATCTTTTCAGAGACTCCTGGTGGGTTACTTTTGTGGTCCTCTATTTCAATGTATCCTGTACTTGCTTCTGGTAAATTATATGTTTGAAACTACATTTTTCTTTCTTGTTTTGTCATTTTCACTCTGCCTGATGTTTTCTATGTGTAGGATAGGATCACACACACTCTTTTCAGACTCACTAAGGTCTTACAGTTATATGGAGGGGTCTTTACTACTGGCTCTATTTATCCACTGTATGCTTCTATTTTAGGGGCATACTCACCACACTGACACAGTTAATCCACTGCTGTCCAAAGTTCACTACTTTGGACCGAAGTTCCAAGTTTTTTCACACTGACTGAAACCTGCTGTGGTCTGATGTTCCACGTGGAAAGGCGGGCCTAGAAGAAGCAGTCCAAGCAAGTTTTCAGGCTGAGGAGGGCTTCCATGATGTTTGCACTGGCAGGGTGGGCCCACAGGGGAGGTTCCTGGCAGTTTACACCTGACGAGGTCTTCTGCGATATTCCTGGTGGCAGGGCTGGAATGGATGTTTGATTCTTAGCCTGTGCACCAGAAGGCTCACAGCTGCTTATGAGAGTGGTGAGCTAGCTGCTTGTTTTCCCAGTGCCCCAAGTTCCAACATGGCGTGGAGCTCAGGAAACACGGATGTTTCTTGCTCTGGGGTGGCCACAGCTTGCCAGGCCAAAGCCACTTGCCAGAGCGGTAAGCTGGCTCCCATCATCTTTAAACAGAAGTAAGACAATTCCAAGTCTCCCTTGATATCATTTCTCTGTTGCCTTCCTTACTATATTCCATCTTTTAGTCTAGCTTACCTTTCCCAAAGAGCTGTCTTCTTCTGCATTATTCATTTTTTGACTTTCTCTTCCCTGGTTCTCCCCACTCACCCATCTCTTAACCCACTGGTGTTCTGAAAGTTTCCTTGAGGGGGCCACACACAGCTTGGATGACTTCACCTCTGATCAACTTGGCAAATGTTGATCTACCTTTTAAGCATGGCTCAATCTCCATTTCTTCATTAATAAGAACATTCTCAAATGTATACTAAGAAAGAAAAATATCTCATGTACATATTGTATATACATATGCCATATTTATAGAAACATTTTTCTTGTAATATGCTTTATATATGTGTAGTTAATTTTCTTATTGATTAAGTTCAAATTAAGGAAGTATTAATTTTCCCTATTGGCCTACTGTATTAGCAAAGATAAAAGGAATGGGTTCTTTTTTTTAAGAGTAAGAAACTTTATTGAGGGAAAGTTCCTGTCTGAGAGGGACAGCGGGGGACACCTAGAAAATAGGTGGCCCCAAGTAATAGGTTCTTGAAGATATCATTTTATTCAACATTTTTCTGAGTGACAACTTATACATAAAGTCATTCTAATTATTGTTAATAGGTATTCTTAATAAAAATGAAATTATATTCTAAATATCAATAATAAGCATCTGCCTCTGATGAAAATATGGGTGACATTTATTTTAATCTTCTGTACACCAGTTTTTTAATGAACACCAGTTTATTGTATTGCAGAAGCACTTGCTTGATGTATATGTTACATAAATGAAGCACCCGTCCAACACCGTGTAGAAGCAGTTTGTCTCAGCTTTAAGTTGTATGAAGTTCCTCATCCACTCAGCGAGCTTTCACATAAGAGAAACCTGTTTTCGTGATTTATGTTATTACATTTATTGATAACATGTGTTGTGTGAAAGCATAAAGTACACTCTTTCTTATCTTCATGGTTTTTCTAAACAGTGGCTATTCCTTGAGAATTTTTTTAAACTCCATTTTCCTGCAATCTGTTTATTTTCAAGTTGATAAACAGCAATTCCCTGTTTGTGCCTGCTGCTTAGAAACAAATCAAATATTCCACAAAATTTCTCCATTCATTATTTTCATGTGTTTAAATAGAACCTCCCCATAACCTTGGTATTGCTCTTACTTCCCTATGAATATCCTCCTCAATGCACCCTTCACATCAGGGTTCCTCAGGCTGTAAACGAGTGGGTTCAGCATGGCGCTGACGACAGTGTTGAACATGCCAATACCCTTGTCCTTGTCTGAAGCATCCACTAAACCCAGCCTCATGTAGCTGAAGATGCCTGTGCCATAGAAGATGCTCACCACAGTGAGGTGGGAGCTGCATGTGGAGAAGGCCTTCTTCCTTCCCTCAGCAGAGCGGATTCTCAGGACTGCAGCCACCACATGGGCATAGGACACTACAATAAGCACTAACGGTGTCACAGCCACAAAGGCTGCTGCTATAAAGAGCAACCGCTCATTAAGTTGGGTGGTGGAGCAGGAGAGCTGGAAGAGCTGAGGGAGGTCACAGTAGAAGTTATTGATTACGTTGGAGCCACAGAATTTTAGGGCAGACAAGGCAACAGTATGGGCCAGTGCATTTGCGAGGGCACAGGCATATGACATGCCCAGTGAGGCTTTCTGGATCCCCCAGCTCATGCAGGTGCTGTAGGTGAGGGGCTGGCAGATGGCCAGGTAGCGGTCATAGGCCATGACGGTCAGCAGGAAGCAGTCTGCTCCAGCCAGGAGGTGGAAGAAGAAGAGCTGTGACAAGCAGGCTCTTTAGGGGATGCTCCTGTCATGAGACAGGAATTGCCTCAATAGGGCAGCAACAGTCACAGTGATGGACCCAATATCCAGCAGGAACAGTTCCCCAGGAAGAAGTACATGAGGGTGTGGAGTTTGGGTTCAGTGAGGATGGCAGCCAGGATGCTGAAATTGCCCCCAACAGTAGCTCCATAAGCAAGAAGGAAGATGACAAAGAGGATGGAGTACAGGGCTGGAGAATCAGTTAGGCTCAGCAGAACAAAGTGAGTCACAAATGAATCATTTTCTGGGACTCTCAATTCCATCTCTCTACCACCAGCATCACAGTGAGCAATGTTCAATGAGTCTCAATGGTTTTTTATGGCCAAAGAGATCTTAATAACAACCACCAAGTGTAGCAATGTCAAGGGAGGCCAGTATGTCAGGATGTATAGAAAGAGAAAGAAAGGTAAATATTAAGGTATAATACAAAAAGATTGATAAATATGACTCTCAGTGTATAAGAACAGACATTGGAGAAACTCAATCAGAGATAGAAAAAGTGCTACAAATGTCTTCAGATGAGGAACAAAAATTTGGGAACAAATCTGACATTTGCAAGTTAGAAGGAAGAGTGTTTTTGCTGAAGCCATAGTTCCAGAAAGGAAATTACAAGTTTTCACATGTTGGCAAGGCTTTTGTCTCAGTATACAACACACCAAAATGTAAAAATTGAACTTCAGAAGCAGAAGGAGGGAGAGTCCAACCTAAGCACCTGCAATCTCCACATACATGTGTCTTGATATTAGTCACTCATGGTACCCTTGTGGGTTGGTTCAGGAATTCTCAGGTACCAAACTTCGATGTCCCAGTCCTATATGTTAAATGGAATATCATTTTATAGGGTGAGGGCCACTGCCCTTCTTTCCCTATGCATAAAATCACCTCTACATTAATTAAAATACATAGTATAATATACAAATTCTAACATAGTTGTTGTCATGTATTATTTAGGGAATAATGGCCAGAAAAAATGTCCACACATGTTCAGTACAGAAACAGATTTTTTCTGAGCATATTCAGTCATGCATAGTTGAATACATGATGTGGGACCCACAAATATGGAGAGTCAGGTCTAAGTGATGGCAGTGCTAAGTTGACTACTGTGGTTAAGACTAAATGATTGAAAGTGAATTCATGAACATTAGTATGAACTCTTCAGGAAAATAGGAAATTCAGTTAAAAATATTGAAACTAAATGAAGCATATCTTTAAAGACTTTCCCACTACTGAACTGCACTGCCAACTCTTAAAATTTTGTACATAGTAGTGTTCTGTGGCATTTCTCTGTATAGACTCTAGGAAACTTGAGCTCTTGGGTATGAATATTTTACTGAATAAGAAGAATGGAAGGAGAATTTTGAGCTGGATGAAAATTTATAGGCCAAGTTCCCAATTAGTGTCTTGGGCTGCTCTAGTGTTGACTCATTGGATCCCCAGCTGAATGTTTTCAGAGCTGGATTCATAGCCCTTCACATTTATGTCTCCTGATTCTCATAGGTCATCTAAACCACATGCTATCTTGGGCCTGGTGACCAGCTAAGAGCCACAAGTGACCCAAAAGCATAGCCACGTACATGATTTGTCCTCAGCACTAAAGTGGTCACTGTCATGAAATACACAGGGATCTACTTTAATCTCTGGCTGAAAGATAAATACTAAGTCATTCACAAAAAACCTGCCTCACAGAATAATACTGGAGTTGGAGACCGCCAAGGCAAGGATATGAGCCAAAGAAGACACTTTCTGATGAGCAGTACCCTCAGGAACACATGGAGTCAGTTACCATCGATAGTCCATTCTTCTGTATGGACAAGTTCTTACCTTTACCTGAAATGCAGATTTCCAGAGCTGAGCTTCCTTTCTTCTCAATGACCTGCCCCCAACTCAATTACTTTTCCCTGACCTTCCCTTCTCCCAGTAGGTAGAGCTTGAAAGCTTAGCCTTTTCTGGTTCCTGCCTCTCTCCATTCTTTCACTGTCAAGCACCCAAGTCCCATTGGAGCATTTGCTGTGGGACAGAAAGCCCTTCCAGGGGTACAGTTCAGGTGTGGAAGCCACATGGGGAGCACGCAGTGAGGGTGTGGGAATGGCACTTGCCCAGGGAAGGGGACTGGTATTCTTTGCCTAAAGGAGCCATGATAGCCACTGACCCCCACAGAGCTGAGAGCTTATAAATGCCAGAGACAAAGAGATGAACAACTCTGCTGGCACTATTTCACATGGGGATTTTTCTCCTTTTTACTCCTTAGAGTCCCCAGCAATTGGTCCCTCCAGAGGGATCTGAAGCCAGCTTTAACCAATCATAACAGGCTCTAGTACCTGCAAACCTGTTGTGAATTTTCTCAAAATGTTTACAAGTATGATCTTCATGGATATGGCAAAATTCATTCTTTTTTTAATATACATACCTTAAGTCACTTATAAACTAGCTTTTTATGTCTTGTACTTTTTATTTTTATTTTTTGGTGCATGTTTACAGTACATGCAGCTTACAGTCATCTTTGGGAGTTAGCACATGTACATAACAGATCTTGTTTAGTATTTTATTATCCTCTTTCCTCACCCTCCCTCCCTCTCTAATTCCCTTTTCCCCATTTTCCTTCTTGTTAATATTATTAATCTGAGCTCATGTTTATGGTATATACTATCCACATTCATTGAAGTTACTAGGGTCTTGTCCATGGCATGTCTTCACAATACCTGTTTCCTCATCCCCGCCCTCTCAGCCCATGCCCCTCATCCCCTGAACTCCTCCCAATCAGCAGGAGATCCATCCTTCTGTCTCCTTCTATCATTTTTATTTTTCTCTTAGTTTGTACTTTACTTTACTCAGATGAGAGATGCCATATATAAACTTGCATGTCTGAGTTATTTCACTTACATTATAGTCTCCAGTTACATACATTTTCCTGCAAATGTCCCAAATTAGTTTTTTGTAGCCAGCTAGTATTCCATTAGATATATATGCCACATTTTCTTTATCTAATCAACTGTTGATGGAAATACAGGCTACTTCCAGGATTTAGCTACTATACTGTGCCACTGTAAACACTGTTATGCATGTATCATGCCTTAAGATCTTTGGGCAGATACCTAGAAGATATTTATGTGGAGTTTCTAATCTTGGTTCTTTGAAATATCTCCATACTGATTTCCATGCTGATTGTACTAGTTTATATTCCTACAAACAATATAGAAGGGTTCCTTTTTTACCACAGCTATGCCAGCTTTTTAAATTTTATTTTCTAATGATTGCCATTATTTGTGGAGTATGATGGAATCTTAGGATTATTTTAATTTGCATCTCTATAATGGCCAGAGATATTGAACCTTTTTTCATATAGTTTTTGACCATTTGTATCTCATTTCTGTGAATTGTCTATTCATTTCACTTGCTCATTACTTGACTGGGCCTTTAATTTTCAGTGATCAAAGTTTTTAAGTTTTTATATACTTTAGATATTATCCCTCTGTTTGAGGAGTAGCTGACAATATTTTTCACATTCCTCAGGTTATCTCTTTACTCTACTGATTGGTTCTTTTAAAACTAAGAAGATTTTTTAGTGTGATATAACCTTATTTGTTGGTTCTTGCTGTTATTTCTTGTGCAGCTGCTCTTATGCTTAGAAAATCCTTTCTTACACCTAAGTCTTCACTTGTACCTGTTTTATCTTCCAGTAGGTTTAATATTTCTGTTTTAATATTAAGATCTTTGATCTATTTTCATTTTAACTTTGACTCTAAAAAGAAGAAGGGGTAGCAATTTTAATCTCAGACATGGTAAACTTCAAGACAAAGCTGACTGAAAGAAACAAAGAAGATCACTAAATGCTATGTAAGACAGCAATTTACCTAGAAGATACAGCATTTATAAATATTTATGTACCAAACATTGGAGCACCCTATCTTCATAAAAGAAGTACTTCTGAGATTAAAACATTAAAAAAACACTAACACAATCATAGTAGATTTTACAACCTTACATTCACAGGGAGTTCATTAAACAAAAAAATTAAAAGGAAATATCAGAGCTGAGCCACATCCTTGAATGTATGGATTTACTTGATATTTACAGCATATTACACCCCTTTACCACAAAAATATACATTTTCTGAAGCACACAGTACTTTTTACAAATAGATTGCATACTAGTCTTCAAAGCTTGCTTAAGTAAATGTAAAATAATTGAAATTATTCCATGTATACTATCAGATCACTGTGCAATGAAAATAGAAATCAACAACAGAAGAAATCACAGAAAATGTACAAGCTCCTAGAAAATTAACAACCCAATCTAAATAACTGAGTCACAGAAGAAATCAAAGAAGAAAATTAAAATTTTCTAAAAATTAATGGCAATGCCTTTTCAATTCACCCAAATCCCTGGGACACTATGAAAACCATTCTAAATGTTTGTTGCAATCAGTGCTCACATTAGGAAAAGAGGACAAGTGACTTTGTGAGAGGATGAGGAAGACACTGGGGAAATCAGGGGAAAGGAGAAATGGAAGAAAGGAAAAGATTACATATGTGTAGGTACACACATATAACTGTATGTATATGTATGTGTTCAAGATAGATAACTATACTACTAATTCTCTGCTAGTTCATCAAAAAGAACATATTGTGCTGTCATTGTTTGATTGTTTGATCATTTTTGTGCCTAGATCTTATAACCTGAATCACAAAGATAACAAATGCAATATATTAACTAGTAACTAGTATCAATTCGTTACTTTTTAAAAATTCTGTATTATTTCTATCCTTTTTTCTGTTTTGATTTTCTAAAATAAAAACACTTTTAAAAAACTGGATAAAGACCCAAGTGAAAAGGAAAACTCTAGGCCAGTCTCCCTAATGAAGATAGAGGCAAAAGTCCTCAATAGATATCAGCAAATAGAATGCAGCACATAATCAAAAAGATCATAAATCATGATCAAGTTAGTTTCATCCCAGAAATGCAAGGATGGATCAACATGCATAAGTCAGTAAGTGTACATAACATAAACAGAAGCAAGGTAGAAAAAACACTACATGTATAATCCTATACATTATATATATATATATATATCCTTTCTATATCAGAGGGAAAAACAAACAAAACAAAATATGAGAAAAACAAGAAACAAAAGAGACAAATAAATAGCAATAATGAGTAGCCTCCCAAAAATCTTCTTCTTAAGAGTTTACAAGAATTGATTTTATTATGTGTGATGATATCAACAGCTACATAGAAGAAATTGAGACATTTTTGTAGCCATTGCTAATTTCCTGTCATCTTGTTTTGAAGTCCACTAATCCTTTTATTCTTTGTTTTGATTGGTTTTAGTCTATTTTTTAAGATTTGATTTCAATATGTGTGAAGGTATGGACAGCTATTTTGAAGAGACTAAAAGACATTATGGTAGCCATTGCTGATTTTCTTATTGTCTGGTTTTGAAGGCCGGTAATGATTCCATTGTTTTGTTTTGATTAGTTTTATACCATTTTTTTTGTTTGAATTCATTTGGTGTGCAGGTCTGGACAACTATTTAGAAGAAAACAAAATACATTATAGAATCCACTGTTGATTTCCTGTTGTCTTGTTTTAAAATCCTGTGTTGATTGCATTATTTTATCCTTTTTTTCTATTCATTTTTTTATTTAAAAAGAAAAAAAAGGAAAAAGCTAGAAATATTACAGAATTTCAAGAAAAGGAGATAAGTAGTAAGAAATCACTAGTTCATACATTACACATTGTTCTTTTAGAAATAGTTATTCTAGTTACAGGATTAAAACACACAAAGTAGGCACTAAAGCAGTGAGAGTGCAAACAGATCTGTTCAACAATCCAACAAAAAGCTAGAAATATGGTCATCAATCCCACACATCTAAACATACATGCAGCTATATCGTCCATAGAGCTTCCTCTTTCCACTTTTTTTACAATAGCAAATATGCATTTTTAAAATTTTATTTAAAGAGAAGAAAAAAAGAAAAAAAACAAAAAAGGGGAGCAATAATACAGAATTCTAAAAGAAAGAATGAAAAAGGAGAAAGAGAAAAAGACCCACTAAGAAATCAGTAATTTGTAAATTATGTATTGTCATCTTGGATGTAGTTGTTCAAGTTACAAAGTTAAAGGGTACATAGTAAATATTCAAACAGTCAGACTACAAACAGTTTTGCTCAAAGATCCAACAAAGATTCAGCAATATGGTCATCTATTTTACACAATCAAACTTACATTAGTTATATCCCTTAGAGCACTTTCTTTTCCTCTCTATTTTACAATAGCAATTACACATTTTGGTTTTATTACACTTGTAGTTCTTATTTACTTTTTAAACTAGAGACACAATATGATATTTATAACAATGATTATTATTTATTTCATTAGTGAGGATAGTCACAAATTGTCTCCACTTGCCTATTAAGGCCTCAAGATCATCCATTTTTATAGCTGAGTAATATTCCATTGTATAAAAATGCCATACTTTTTCATCCACTCTTCAGTTGATGGGCATCTTGGTTGTTTCCAGGATTTAGGTATCACAAATTGTGCAGCCATGAACATGGGTGCACATATATCACTATGATATGAACTTTTCACTTGTATGGGGAAAATGCCCAACAGGGGGATAGCTGGATTGAATGGAGCTTCTAATCCTAGTCTTCTGAGAATTATCCATATGGATTTCCATAACGGTTGCACCAGTCTACATTCCCACCAACAGTGGAGCAGTGTTCCTTTTTCCCCGCAGCCTCACCAACATTTGTTATCAGTTGATTTCTTGATGGCAGCTATTCTTTCCGGAGTACGGTGGAATCTCAGTGCTATTTTAATTTGCATTTCTTGAATGACCAGTGACGGCGAACATTTCTTCATGTATTTATTTGCCATTTGTATAACTTTCTCTGAGAACTGTGTGTTCATCTCAGATGCCGATTTTTGAGAGGGTCTTTGAATTGGGGGGGGGCTTGATGTTTTTCAATTCTTTATATATTCTGAACACAAGTCCTTTGTCTGAGGGGTTACTGGTTAAAATTTTTTCCCACTCTGTTGGTTTTCTTTTCACTCTGTTGGTGATTTCCTTTGAAGTGTAGAAACTTTTCAATAATGTGAGATTCCATTTGTTGATTCTTTGAAGTGTTTCCCGTGCAGTTTGCATTTGGTTCATGGATTCTCTGCCTACCCCTATGTCTCCAAGATTTCTACCTTCCTTGTCTTCCAGTAGATTTAGTGTTTCTCTTTTAATATTGAGGTCTTTGATCCATTTAGACTTTAGCTTTTGCATGGTGATATGCATGGATCTAGTTTCAGTCTTTGGCATGTAGAGAGCCATTTTTTCCAACACCATTTATTAAAGAGACAATCCTTCTTCCAGTGGACATATTTAGCCCCTTTGTCAAATATCAGATGGCTGAGTATCTTTGTACTTGTGCTTGCATCTTCTAATCTGTTCCATTGATCCTCAGCTCTATTTCTTTGCCAGTACCACACTGATTTTATCACTGTGGCTTTATAGTACTGTTTCAAGTCAGGAAATGAGATGACTCCTGCCTTGCTTTTGTTGCCTAGAATTGCCTTTGCTATTCTAGGTTTCTTCTGTTTCCAAATGAATTTTAGGAGTGTGTTCTCTAGATCTGTGAAGTATGTCAATGGTATTTTGATTGGGATTGCATTAAATCTGTATAACAGTTTTGGGAGTATAGCCATTTTCACAGTGTTGGTTCTTCCTAACCAAGAGCAAGGAATGTCCCTCCATTTTCTAATATCCTCTTCAATCTCCTCTTCAGCATAGTATAATTTTCAGCATATAGGTGTTTTACATTTTTAGTTAGGTTGATTCCTAAGTATTTCATTGTTTTAGATGTTATTGAAAAGGGAGATATTTCCATAATTTCTCTCTCAGTGAGTTTTTTGTTTGTCTACAGGAATGCTATGGATTTTTGACCATTGACTTTGTATCCAGCTACACTACTGAACTTGTTTATTACCTCTAGCAGTCTTTTAATGGAGTTTTTCGGGTCTTCTATATAGATTATCATGTCATCTACAAAGAGTGGTAATTTAACTTCTTCCTTTGCTATCTTTATTCCTTTTATTTCTCTCTCTTTTCTGATTGCCATGCCTAGTGTTTCCAGAAGTATGTTGAAAAGGAGTGGTGAGAGTGGACATCTTTGTCTTGTTCCTAATTTTAAAGTGAAAGCCTTCAGTTTTGTCCTTTTAGTATATTGTTGGCTGTTGGTTTGTCATAGATGGCCTTTCTAAAGTTGAGGTAGACGCCATGTATTTTGAGTTTCTGAAGTCTTTTATTATGAACATGTGTTGGACTTTGTTGAAAGTTTTTTCTGCATCTATTGAGATGACCATGTGGTTTTTGTTTTTGGCTCTGTTGATGTGGTGTATTAAATTTATTGATTTGTGTATGTTAAACCATCCCTGCATTCCTGGATTAAACCCCACTTGGTCATGATGTATAATCTTCTTGATGATTTGCTGCATTCTATTTGCCAGTATTTTGTTGAGAATCTTTGCATCAATGTTCATTAATGAGATTGGCCTATAGTTTTCTTTTTTGGTCGCATCTTTCTCTGGTTTTGGTATCAGAGTAATACTTGCCTCCAGAAATGATTTAGGGAGGATTGATTTTTTCTCAATTTTGTTGAAGTGTTTAAGGAGTATTGGCATCAAATCTTCTCTAAATTTCTTGTAGAATTCAGCTGGGAATCCATCAGGACCTGGACTTTTCTTTGTTGGTATGTTTTTAATTTCATTTTCAATTTCAATTGTTGATATTGGGTTGTTCAAAATTGCTATATCTTCTTGGTTGAGCTTTGGTAGTTCATATGTTTGTAGAAATCTGTCCAGTTCCTCTGTACTTTCCAATCTATGTGAGTAGAGATTTTCAAAGTAGGTATTCATGATCTTTTGTATTTCCATGGGATCTGTAGTAATTTCTCCCTTTTCAGTTCTTATTGCATGAATTTGGCTTTTTTCTTTCTTTCTCTTGATAAGGTTAGCTAGGGGTTTGTCAATTTTGGTGATTCTCTCAAAAAAGCAGCTATTTGAGTCACTAATTCTTTGTATTGTTTTTTTTTTTTTAGTTTCAATTGCATTGATTTTGCTCTAATCTTTACAATTTCCTCTCTTCTATGAGATTTGAGTTAACTTGCTCTTTTTTTTCTAGACACATGAGATGGAGCATTAGGTTGCTTATTTGTGCTCATTCTGTTTTGTTGATATGACAGTTAATTGCTATATATTTCACTCTTAAGACTGCTTTCATTGCATCCCACAAATTACAGTATGTTATTTCTATATTTTCATTTAATTGTAGGTACTGTTTTATTTCTTCTTTAATTTCATCTGTAGCCTACTGGTTGTTCAAACGGCTCTTATTTAATTTCCATGTATTTATATAGGTTTTACAATTTCTTTTTCCATTAATTTCCAATTTCAGTGCACTATGGTCATATGTATGGTATGATTTGAATACCTTTGCATTTACTTAAGAATGTTTTATGGGTAACATGGTCTGTTTTTTAGAATGTCCCATGTGCAGCTAAGAAAAGTGTGTATTCTGATGTATTTGTGTGGAACACTCTGCAAACATTTACTAACTCCAATGGCCCACAGGTATGATTCCGTTCTGTTATTTCTTTGCTGACTTTTTGTCTACTTCATCTATCTCTTTGTGACAATGGGCTGTTAAGTTCTCCTGTTATAATTGTATTCCTGTGTACTTGGTTTTTCATGTCCATTAGTATCAGTCTTATGTAGTTGGGTACTCCTGTATTTGGCACATATATATTTATAATTGTTAGTTCTTCCTCTTGAATTTTACCACTAATAAGTATGTAGTGACATTCTCTATCTCTTTTATTCATTTTAGGTTTGAAGTTCACTTTGTCTGCAAATAGAATAGCTACCCCTGCTTTTTCCTGGGTTCTTGTTGCATGGAATACAGTTTTCCATCCTTTGACTTTTAATCTATGAGTTTCCTTTTGGGTCACATGTGTTTCTTGTATATGGCATATCGTGGGGTCCTGTTTCTTGATCCATCCTGTCAATCTATTTCTTTTTATAGGTGAATTGAGGCCATTTACATTTATGGATAGCACTGGTATGTACTGGCTCGACTTTGCCATGTTATATTCCAGTTGTTTCTTTCTGCTTTTCCTCTTATTTAATTGCTTATCCTACCTGTTGGTTTCTTTCTGTTGTTGTTTTGGGGATTGTGGTCATTTTTATCTCTGTGTAGTAGGTCCTACAGTACTCTTTCTAGGGTTCATTTGGTGGACATGAATTTCTTCTGTTGCTCTTTGTCATGGAAGTATCCTGTTTCTCCATTAAATTTGAATGAAAGTTTTGCTGGGTACATCAGTCTGGGTTGAAGATTGTTTTCTTCCAGTGCTTGAAATACCTCACTCCAAGATCTTCTTGAGTTGAGGGTTTGTGCTGAAAAGTCTACCATGATTCTAATGGGCTTTCCCTGATAGGTGAGTTGTGTCTTTTCTCTGACAGCTTTTAATATTCTGTTTTTATGCTGTATGTCTGAGATCTTAATTATTATGTGTCTGGGCATAGATTAAGTTGATTGTGACTGTTTGGTGCTCTATATGGCTCACTTATTTGCATATCAGTTTCTTTCCCCATGTTTGGGAAATTTTCTGCTATTATTACTGTAAATACTTTATGTATGTCATTTGCCTGCACTCCTGTATCTTTGCTAATGCCCATTACTCTTATATTGTTGCTCTTGACATCATCATGAAGCTTCTGGATTGTCATTTCATGCTGCTTTGTCATTTTTAAAAGTTCTATCCTTTCCTGATCACTAAATGTGATCCTGTCCTCAAGATCTGAAATCCTATCCTCAGCTTCCTTTAGGCGATTTTGCATGCTTTCAATAGGATTTTTTGTTTCTTGGATGTCCCTTTGAGTTTGTTTCATAAATTCTGCTTGTTTTCTATATTGTTCATTCAAAGTTTCAATCAGTTTTCCATGCTCATGTACTTTTTCTCTAGTTCTTCTTTAGCTGCATTCAACAACTCCTTTACTAAAGTTGTTACTTCTGTCTTTACCTGGGAGATTACTTCTAATTTGATTTCCTCTATAGCCCGATGCAGTTGTTTTTTATTTCACTGGCTATCTTTTCAGAGATTTACAGTGTGTTGCTTTTGGGGTCCTCTATTTCAATGTCTCCTATACTTGCTTCTGGTGAACTCTATGTTTGAGACTGCATTTTGCTTTTTCATTTTGTCATTTTCACTCTGCCTGGTGTTTTCTATGTGTGGAGGGTATCACACACACTCTTCACACACATCAAAGTCTTACAGTTAGTTGGAGGGGTTTTTACTACTATTGACCCACTGTACACCTCTATTTTAGGGGTATACTCACCACATTGATATATTCAATCCAGTATATTCCAAAGTTCACCACCTGGGAGCAAAGTTTCAAATTTTCTCACACTAACTGTATACCGCTGAGATCTTCTGATGTTCCAGGTGGGAGGGCGGGCCAATCTGTAGGAATCCTGGGCAGTTTTCAGTCTTGGGTGTGCCTCTTTGATGTTCCAGGAGGCAGGGCAGGCCCACAGGGGAGGTTCCTACCCCTGAGGTGGGCTTGTGCTGAGTTTCAGGTGGCAGAGTGGGCCCTTGCGGGAGCTTCCTGGCAGCCTACCCCTGATGCAGGCTTCAGCTAAGTTCTGGGAGGCAGGGTGGGCCCATGTTGGAGTTTCCGGGCGGCTTACCCCTGATGCAGTCTTCCGCTTAGTTCCCGGAGGCAGAGCGTGCCCACGGTGGAGGTTCTGGGCAGCCTATGCCTGATACAGGCTTCAGTTAAGTTCCTGGAGGCAGGGTGGGCCCAAGGTGCATTATTTTATTCTAATTTGCTTTGTTCTGTTCTGTTTCTTTATTCTCTTTAAAATTAAAAACTACATGATCATATCAATAGATGCACCAAAGACTTGATAAAATTCAACACTTTATGATAAAATTTTGATAAATTTTATCACTTTGTGATAAAACCCCTGGAGAAAACATGTAAAGAAGGACTGTACTGGAATATGATAAAATCTACTAATGACAAACCAAAAGCAACATCGCACTAAATGAAAAATAAAATCAGATCTCCAAAAATCATAAACAAGACAAGGATGCCCAACATCATGTCTTTTGTTCAACATGGTACTGCTGTGGGATTCAGGATCTGACCACATGGAAGACAGCGGCACCCAAGGAAATTTGGAGGGCATACAGGTTTATTATGCCAGTGGACAGGTGACAATGTCAATTTCAAATATTTAGCCCCATTTTAAAGTTAGCAATCATTTATACTTTTTTCAGAACAAAGTAAAAAATTCAGATAAGATAATATTATACAGTTGTCTACACATGTCTTCATTGTATATTGCTATGCAAGATTTACTCTACCTAAGCTAATTTTGTAATTATTACCATATAACATAGAGGAAGAATTCATCATTTTCTGAGGCTTTCAGAGGTGTGCTTGAAGTGACAACTGTTTGGAATTTGAAACGAAGCAAAACATTTCTGCCTGGCTGAGCTACACTTACCTTGTAGGTGACACCTGGAACATCAAGGCTTATTAATTTTTTAGCTTCCTAACTATGGGAACAGGCTGTGCTTCTCAGTCCCATACTTAAACAGTGTTAGGAATATACTAGTACTAGAAATTTAAGATTTAAGTTTTCCTTTACACTTAAAATAACCTCTACAACTTGAAACACTAGCTAGCACAATCAGTGCAATAAGAATAAGAAATAAAAGTGTTTACATATAGGAAAGGAAGAACTCAAATTATTGTTACTCACAGATGACATGAAACTCTACACAGAAGAGCTAAAGAGCACCAAAAACCTCTTAGAATTAATAACCAGCATCCACAATAAAACAGCATACATATAACATACAGAGATTGAGGAGGGGAGAGGGGAATGGCAAAAAAAGAGGAGCTAAGATATATCATGTAGAGGTACAAATTAATTATGATGAATGTCATCATTAGGCATATCTAAAGTGCACCAGTAAACTTAATCATAAAAAGATCACCATACAAAAACCATTAGCACTTGTGTACACTGATAATACACTTGGTGAGAAGGAAATTATAAAAACAATAGCATTCCCAGAAATTTCAAGAACAAGGAAATGCCTAGAAATTAACCAAAGAAAGGAAGTGAAAGACATCTACAAAGAAAATTACAGTATTCCAAAAAAGAAAATTAGATAGAAAATGGAAAGATGTCTCTTGTTTGTGAATAGACATAACCAGTATTGTCAAAATGTCCATACTCTCAAAATGGTTATACAGATTCCAAGAAGTCCTACATAGCAACAGCACAATTTGCAGAACTAGAAAAAACAATCCTAGAACTCATATGGAACCATAAGAGATCCAGAAGAGCAAAAGCAATATTCAGCAACAAATTCAAAGCAGGAGGCCTTATAATATGCGACTTCAAGCTATACTACAAGCAATAGTGATAAAACCGGTACTGTACTGGACCTAAACAGATCTTTGGATCCACAGATCAAAAAGGAGGATACATACACATCCCAAGATGAAATAGGTGCCTCAAAGCACACTCTTGAGGCAAAATATCCCATTTCACAAGTTGGTTCTCACTGCAGAAAATTGAAACTAGGCCCATATTTCTCCCCATAGATTAAATTAAAGTAAAAATGTCCCAGTTTTCTTGCCAGCATTTTACATCACTGAAATGAATCTGAGAAGTCATCAAAGTAGAATGTCACTGTGGTAGATCAAGCAGATCAGTTCCTGGCCCAGCGCAGGCCAGGCCTGCAGCATGTAGGGTATATACTCCCTATATCCTGGAGGCTGGCAAAGGGATGGTGGTGGCAAGAGATGAGCTCTACAAGCCCCCCGATATGTACCACCAGCAGCCTGGCAAAGAGGGGCAGATCTGTGTGACAGGTCACCAGAGTAATGGAGAGAAAGGCAAATTTCTGCTGTAAGTCTTCACCAAGTCCCTCTTGGCTAAGGACACCTAGTTTCTGGAGCTCATTCAGAGCCAGGAGGCCACAGGTTTTGGCCATGACAATATCAGGGTCCATGGCAGTCAGTAAAGAGCTCCTGGTGGCTTACCAGGAGCCAGAAAGCCTGAAGGGGCCAGGGATGGGGCACTCAGCAGTCCTTGAACCTGGGGGTGTGTGGCACAGAGTCCACTGGTGCTGAGCCACACCCACAGAAGCCAGCTGGTGAAAATCTCTGCCCTCACAGGCCCTGTGTGGCCTCCATCTCCTCAGTACCTGCAGCCACTGAGCCTCACTGGCACCAAAGTGGTGAAACTTTTTAAAAAAATCTATATTTCTTATGTTTTAATATCTAATACATGTGTAAGATATAAAGAACAACCAAAGACTACATGATTGGGTCAAACAGAACCAGTATTTTTGAAGCCTTTATATTCCTCTCTAATCACATTTCTCCTCTCCCCGACCAATTTAATTATTAATCTTTTTCTTTTGCTGTATTGTTTCACCACATATGAAATACATCCTTAAATAAAGATTTAGTTTTTGCAGTAGAAAACAAAGAAAAGGTGATGAAATTTGGGGTTTGTGGTTTTAGTCCATCTATTTTAGGGTAGGGAGGGAAGGAGAGGCCTTGTGACTGGAACTACCTGCAACAGGAGGCTGAGACCAGGGTGGAGATGAGGACATATCTGCCCCTGCTTTACCCCTGGAGCAGTGCTGTCCCCTTCCTCTCACACTTCATAGCAGAACTATGGTACTTCATAGCAGAGCTCAAATCTGGCCTCTCTTGCAGTCTCAGAAATATGACTACTTTTTATTTTTCTTTTCTCACATCACAATCAAGACCTTCTAGGATCCTGTCTCTGAGTGTTTTTCCTCATCATGTCTCTAATGCTGTGAAGACAGATAGTGAATAAGACCAAGTCTAGACCAGAACCACCCTTTACTAATCCCCAAGAATGGCTCTAGTTGTCAAGTCCAAGGTTTAACAATTACTTGCTCCTTAATAAAGCTTCCACACTGGCTTATGCTTGTCAAGGTCCATGCAGGACTTGGTAGAGAATTAGAATGAGTTGATGTTTCTGTTGACAGCTGACCACTGAACAGGTTGTAGAACCCATAAGGAATTCATCATGTACATTGATTCCTCTAATGTATAAAAGGTTGGATTTGCTCCCTGGAAAATCTCCATTTGTTACACACTGTTAACATAGGAAATGTTGCCCTTGAAGATCAATTGTATGTCTTAGAAGCACAAAACTGTCTATGAGTTCTTAGGCTTTGTTGAGGCTCCTTTGCTCTCTCCTTCCAGAGCTGGTCAAGTCAACCTAGTCCAGTCCCATAATTCCACTATTAGCACTTTTTATAGTTTGTGAATTTTATTTAGTTTTGGCTTTTGTCTTTATTCTTTGAGACAGGGTCTCATTATGTAGTCCATGCTGGCCTTGAATTCATGGCAATCCTCCTGCTCCAGCTTCCAGAGTGCTGGGGTTACAAGCATGCAACACTACACTTGAGTTGTGTATTTTAATTTTTATAGCTACAGCACTTATAGAAAAGTGTAAATAATTCCAGGGTAAATGGAGTAATGACATAAAGGCTTTCTCCATTTCCCACTGCCCACCTCAGTCTTATTTCCACCCATGGAGATAGCCACTGTCCAGAGTATGCAAGATGACCTCTAGAATGTTCTCCCATTTGCATAACACATTACTGATACACTCTTCTTTGAATAATTTGCACAGTGCATCACATCATATAATACCTGACTCTTGTGTTTATAGAGACATATGCATTTATTAAAGTTGTGCAACATGATTCCTCATATTTCCAAGATGGAGTTAAAAGCAATCTACTTTCTGAGAAGACATTCAGTGACTGTCCTTGTTTAAGTAGAATAAATATTTGCTTTTTTAAAGTTCATTTTAGCTAGAACATGTATGCGAGAGTGTTTCTCTTTAAAATTTTTCACTTTATCTTTTCATGCTATTATAATATTGGTCTTCATGTGGCATTTTGAAAATACCTAGAGTTTGCTGATTAAGTATGAGATCCAAGAAACACCACAAAGTGAGCGGGGGCAGAGGAAATTTTTTCCACACATCCAGAGAGTACCTGCTTAATATTAAAATTGCAAGATATATTACTTTTACCCTGTTAGCATTCTTTACCATCTCAGGAAGCATGCTTTTGTGAACCAATAAAACTGAACTAGAACACAAGTTTATGGGAGCTATTCCTAGAGTTTTGCCATTAAGTTTATAATTTAATTTTTGGTTGTAAATGTGTGCAGAGTATGATAGCATTTGTTATTAGTGGGTATTATAAATAATTTAGTGACTATGCAAATTCTTTCAGAATTATTTAAAATATTCTTCTAGACATTTGGAACATTTTCTAACATGGTATAAAAAAATCTATTAACAACCATTATATGGCTGCTATAGAGATGCTAGAGTGACCAAATAACATCCCTGACTGGAGCAGTGAGTAAATGAATACATAAAGTTTTACATAGAACACCACACAAAGTGTAAGACCTAAAGGAGGAAGAGAGGGGAGCAGTGCTGATGAAATTCAAATAGAAAAGCACTTGTGGGAGGAGGAGCAAGAAGGAGCCCACAGTACAGAAGCACACAAAAGATAAAATTAAAAATCAGAAGACATTTAAGGAAATGAGTTTTGTATTAAATATTTTATACCCAGATTTTTCATTTAATTTTCAGAAAACTATTATCATTGTGTAATCAGTACATCTAGGTTCGAATATTTAAATAAGGACCTTAAAATCATCAAGCTCTGAAAAGTTTGATCTCAAATCAAGGTTTATCCAACTCTGAACCCACACCTTAAAAGTATTTGGCTTGGATATGTGATGTTATTGAGATTCATGAATGATATTTTATGTAACGAAGAGAATAATGTTATTTGGAAGAATTTTGGTATTAGCATCACTACAATTAAGTCATGGAAGTAAAAACCCATCCATTCATGTTTTCATTTCATAATTACTTATTCAGTGTCATAGGATTCCAGATAGAGTTTGCTGATAGAAATAAAAGTTTGGCACAAGCATGAGAAAAAGTGGTGGTACAAAGATAGTTTTAAGGTTACTTGGCTGAGTAACTGGAAAGGTGATGGCATTAGTAAATGCTATAGGAAAACCTGGATTGTGTGTGTTTTGTGTGTCTGTAAATGTTGGAGGTGATCATTAAAAGGTGAATATTGGGGTCCCAGAGAATGGAATGAGAAGAACCTAGTATGAGAACATCAATACTTGCTTGCCTGTTTTTATTTTGCTTTTATGGTACTGAGGATGGAAGCCAGGCACACTCTATTACTGAGGCAAGAGATGTGCCTCTTGTTCTGCATTCAAATTGTGCTGTGCTCAGCCTCCCCACTACTGCGATTACAGGCATAAACTGGCACACCTGCTTCACTTTTATTGGTTCACAAATGCATGCTGCCTGAGATGGCCAAGAATGCTAACAGGGTAAAAGCAATATATCTTCCAATTTTAATATTAAGGTGAACAAATGTTAGTGTACCAATTAACATGTATTAGAGGAGTAAATCTGAGGAGAAGTTGGGTTTATAATGTTTGGAGTTCAATGTGTATATATGTGCACACGAGACTACTGCTGTATATTTGCATCTTGGAAATGAGGAGCCACCAGGATGATAAACTTCTTGAAGTGGATGAGAGAATTCAGGATGCCTTACCAAAATAGCAGGATTCTCAAGCTACTGAAATAACTATACTGGGTACTGTGCTTTGGCCTTGAGATTATAGAAGCTACTCCCAGAGTTTTGTCACTAAGTTTATAATTTAATTTTAGGTTGTAAATGTATGCAGATCATGATAGCATTTGCTAATAATGTGTATTACAAATAGTTGTAGTGAGTCTATGCAAATTCTTTCAGAGTTATTTAAAATATTCTTCTAGATATTTGGAACATTTTCCTGATATCAAGCATTTCTCCAGATACTCTGTGACCAAGCAATAACTGTGTCCTAAGGCACTTCAAGATTTTCATGTGGGAAATAAAGAATATTAATGATACCTATACTGTAAGCCACTGGGCTATCTTGAAAATCAAACAGATGCTTGATAACCAAGAATGTTTGTCGGTTGAGGACCACTCTTTTTGCACGCTGTGAATTACTACTACATTTAGTGGTGTTTTATGTGCTTAACTCCATAGCATGGTTTCAGTTTCCACAGAGCCTCCAAGAAAGGAGCTTATTGCCTCTACTGGCAAAGCTGGAAGATACTGCTAATGAAAAATATTACTTTATAATAAATTACACTGTGCAATTCTTCATTGTAACAGACAGTTCTTTGAAGTTGGAGACTCAGCTTTTCTCTCTGTACTTTATGGGGCAGCACAGTGCTGGGTTCTAGTATGGCTCAGGTATAATTAGTTGGGTGAGTAGATAAATGAAAATGATGGATGAATAAAGATAGGTAGATAGATAGATAGATAGATAGATAGATAGATAGATAGACAGGTGATTGATTGATTTAAACCATATCAGAGTATTAGGTGGTAATATTGGCTTCAACACTTAGAATTTCTCTAGGTAAGTGCTAAATCTCTAGTCTTTATAAATAAGCTGTGTAAATACTGTTAGTGTAGATACATTGACTAGACATTATTTACAGTATAGTCAACTTTAAATATAACTATTTATTAACAAAGGAAATAATTGAAAAGTAACAACAGTAGAACCCAGTACATAGTTACTTCTACCATATTACTGCAGATACTTTGTTTTAATAAATGTCCCACTACATAAAAATTCAAACATCTCTGTTAATACTATTTTATTTGTTCACATTAATTTTTATCTCATTCCTTCAAATCTGCCTGTTCCTGAGCATTTTTTTTTTTTTTTGGACTGGGGATGGAATT
>PVLA01011690.1:22726-50945 GCA_004027455.1 Hydrochoerus hydrochaeris
AGGCAGGCCCTTAAGACACTGAGCTAAATCCCCAGCCCCTTGAGCATCTTAATTACTTCTTTTTTGTTGATGCTGCTTGCAGTCATGTAAGCTGCCAGTTCTTGTCATCTTTCAACTGAATTAAGAAAATTCAAAGTCTCCCTTCAGCCTTTCTTTATTGGCTGCATAGTGTGCCCCACATTTCAATCTAATTCACTTTCTTCTCAGAGCTGTCTTCATCTGCCATCTTCATTTTGTGGAATCCCATCCACCCGGTCTCACCGCTGCCCCATCTCCTACCCCCCACTGCTCTCCAAAGGCTCTTGATGAGGCCACACATTGCTTGGCTGCCCTCACTCCAGTCACCTTGACCATGAAGTGTGACTCAGTCTCCATTTCTACTTCACTAAGAACACATCCAAATGTGTAAGAAAAAGGGCAAACATGCATATGTTTAGAAAAAGTTTATTATATTAAGATAAAATATTTTTAGCAATATACTTTAAACATGTATGTATTCAACAGTCATATTTATTAACTTCAAGCTAAGGAAGAGGTAAATGTTAACATTTGGCCTACCAAACCAGCAAAGGCAGAAATAATTGGTAATTGAAAAATGTCAATTTATTCAACTTTTCTTGAGTGCCAATCTACATAGAAAAGTTTTATTTTTTATAAATATTTATTATTAATAAAAAGTTAAAGAAATGTATGTTAATGATCCTTTGATTAGACATCATGGGTGGTTTTTATTTTAGTCTGTTGTACTTTTACCTTTTCCATAAGCATGCATTTCATTATATTATGAAAACACCTGTGTAGATTTATATGCTGAGTAGATGAAGTATCTGTCTTCTAACATGATGTAGACGGGCTCAGCTGTACGTTGCAGTGGAAGTTCTCTATTAAGTCAGGAAGATTTTCACATACAAGCCAAACTGGTTGACATTATTAAGTTTCTTACTTTATTTTATGGTGTTGGTGGAATAAAAAATGCTTTGTCTCATCTTTATATGGTTTTTCTAAACAGTGCCTATTCATTCAGAATTAGGTCATTCATTCTGTTTTGTTTGCTTCTTTTACAAATTGATGTCTAGCAATTCCTCCAATATGTACCCTCTACTTAAGAAAAAATCACATTTATTAAAGAAACAAAAAAGTTCTCAGTTCATATTTTCACTTATATACATAGATTTTCTCATGCCTACTTGGACACACACACTAAAACTGGCACAGCCGGAAAAGACAAGTGCAGACCCTGCACAGGGATGATGTGCAAACTTGTGAAGGTTCATACTTTTATGAAATAAATTAGATGGAAAAACTCAAACATTGAATAGTTTCTCTTGCATGAGATAAATATGCACATAGGCAAACAGCAAAACAGAAGATAGATGAATAGGCTGAAGTTCAAGTAATTCCCCAAATCACCTATTCAAACATATCTTCATATGTGTGGTGATTTGTTTCATTTAAACTACTGCTAGTTTCTCTTATTTCATTGAAAAAAAAAGTTTGTGTTATTATGCGTTTGTTTCAATTTGCTAAGAGAAAAATCATTCTTGCCTATGTCTTATAATTTGAGTAACTGCTTTGAAGATAATAATACACAGTGTACAATGAGTGGTATCCTCTCATTATTCTGTTGTGGAGTTTTTCAGAAAGAAAAAATTTTCTCCATCACATTGACACTCTTTTTCTTTTTTAACTCTTCCCTTCCCACCTCACTTCTGACCTTCCCTACCTGTCTTCCTTTAAGTGATTTCTTACTCTTGATGTGTGACAGTTTCAGATGTAGTTTTCCCCCAGTTTAAGATCCCATCTCTGACATTCTCTATCTATCTCACTTTGGGCCAACTATTCATCCATCCAAGGTTTAGCTTCCTAAAGTATAATTTGTACATCTGTATCCACCTCATAAATTATCAGGATTAAATCAACTATTGGAGCCAGTCATGTAGAATAATGCTGGTGACATGGTAATCGCCAAATGAATGTAACTATCACCCACTGTATTATGACTTCCTTTTAGGCCACTTCCTCACTCCACTACATCAAGGCAACACTCTATTCACAATGATCACAATAACTGTTGGCAGCAACAATGGAATCATGACATTCCATAAAACCAGACAAAGGGACTCTCACTTACATACTATAACCCTGTGAGCAACCTCCTCAATGCACCCTTCACATCAGGGTTCCTCAGGCAGTAGAGGAGTGGGTTCAGCAGGGGGCTGATGACAGTGTTGAAGATGCCAATGCCCTTTCCTTATGTGAAGCCTTCACTGAGCCCAACCTCATGTAGCTGAAGATGCCTGTGCCATAGAAGATGCTCACCTCAGTGAGGTGGGAGCTGCATGTGGAGAAGGCCTTCTTTCTGCCTTCAGCAGAGCAGATTCTCAGGACTGCAGCCACCACATGGGCATAGGACACAGTGATGAGAACCATTGGGGCCACACCCATAAATGTTGCAGCTACAAAGAGCAACTGCTCATTTATTTGGATGCTGGAGCAGGAGAGCTGGAAGAGCTGAGGGAAGTCACAGTAGAAGTTATTGATCACATTGGAGCTACAGAATTTCAGGGTAGACAAGGCAACACTTTGGGTCATTTCATGAGTGAAGGAAAAGACATGCAACATGCCCACCGAGGCTTTCTGGATCCCCCAGCTCATGCGGGTGCTGTAGGTGAGGGGCTGGCAGATGGCCAAGTAGTGGTCATAGGCCATGACGGTCAGCAGGAATCAGTCTGCTCCAGCCAGGAGGTGGAAGAAGAAGAGCTGTGACAAGCAGGCTCTTTAGGGGATGCTCCTGTCATGGGACAGGAATTGCCTCAACAGGACTGGAATTGTGATGGTGATGCACCCAACATCCAGCAGGGACAAGTTCCCCAGGAAGAAGTACATGGGGGTGTGGAGTTTGGGTTCAGTGAGGATGGCAACAAGGATCTGAAATTGCCCCCAACAGTAGCTCCATAATCAAGAAGGAAGATGACAAAGAGGATGGGCTGTAGGGCTGGAGAATCTGTTAGGCCAAGCAGGACAAACTGAGCCATAAATGAATCATTTGCTGAGACTCCCACTTACATCTCTCTTGTGCCCATGGCAGACTGAGTAATGTGAAAAGGTGCTGACTGAGGCCAAAAGTGAGTGAGATCTTGATAACAACTACCAAGTACAGCACTGTCAGGAGAGGCCAAGATGATAGGACACACAGAAATAAAGGGTAAGAAAGGTAAATATTGAGGCATAACAAGAAACAACTTGATGAATCGGACTCTATTGCATAAGAACATGGCACTGGAGAAATTCATAAGAGGTTGAAGAACAGATGTAGAATTCTTATTTAGAGAATACATGGGACATTTGAATGTTAGAGGATAAGACAATTTTCTGAAGCCATAGTTCCAATGAGGGAATTACAAGTCTTTGGATTGGCCATCATCTGGGTGCACAATATTGCAGAGGATGAAAATGTTCTTCAGGAGAAGGGTGAGATATTTTTATACCCATCTTGGCCCCCAGGGGGAATCATGCACATATCATCACACAGTCATCCCTTGTTATCTTCAGAGGGTTGGTCCCAGAAATCCTCTGATGTCATATTCTGTGGATATTGAAATTTTTTGTTTTACATAACATTGTATATTCACATACTTGTTTGCTTCCTTTCCCTTAAGATTCTCTTTACATTAATCATAATACGCAGTGTACACAGTGGTGGCCTGAAAAGTGTCTTTAACCCAATATGATCACTCTAATAAAATAAACAGCAATCCACCTCCGTCTCTGGCTGAAGGATAAACACTAAGTCACTTGCAAGAAACCTATCTAAAAGGGACAAAAAAGAATAAAATTGGAGATTGCCAAGGGCAAAAGCCTTTAGTGGAGGAAGGCATTTCTGGATGAATAATGTCCTTAGAAGGAGAACTGGCCAATCACCCTCAAAGCACTAGCTTTTTCTGAAAGAACAGTCTTCTTGCCATTACTTTAGATTCAGTATTTCCAAAGCTGAACTGCTTCTTTAATCTGGCTGCCTCTTTACTGCACTACTTTGCCCCAGCACCTTGCTATTGTCCCTTTTAGCAGGGCTTGAAAACTTACTTATCACTCTCTTCTCCCTCCCTCCATTCTCTCAAAGCTAAATATCTAAGTGTCACTGCAGTGTTTAGGGTAGGAGGAATAAATCCGTGGTAGCCAAGATGTGAGCTTGCTTTTAAGTGTCTGGGATGGCACTCAGCCTATTAATGGAAGAGGCAGCTGTTAAGTAGAGAATCAGTAGTGTTGGTCCGCTGCCCCCCACGTATTTGGGAATTTATGAATGCCAGACAGACACAGAGACAGACAACAGGGCTGGCATAGTTCTATATATTTTGGGGATTTTTCCACTCCCTGTTTTTACACCTAGGAGGCTTCAGCGATTAATGCCCTCCAGGGGGAGCTATAACAAGATAATATCCCATTTTAATCAAGCATAATGATATCTAGCACTGTTGAAATATTTTGAAATTTCTTTTTTTTTCACAGAGAGCAAAACAAAAGAGGACAGAACAAAGCAGATCAGTACAGAGCAATGTAAGCTACGCAGCATTTCACAACAAGATACCTGGAT
Source organism: Hydrochoerus hydrochaeris (assembly GCA_004027455.1). NCBI lineage: Eukaryota > Metazoa > Chordata > Mammalia > Rodentia > Hydrochaeridae > Hydrochoerus > Hydrochoerus hydrochaeris. Next base: position 27,318 of record PVLA01011690.1, read on the forward strand.
ATTAACAGTAGCTGCCATAATGTCTCTTTCTTTGAAATAGTTCAGCATAGCTTCATACACAATAATATTTAACATAACAAAATAGAATAAAACTATTCAAGGGAATTAAAGTATTACAGGGCATTCTGAACCAAATAACAGAACATGATCAATGGCTAGTATAATATCTCATTTTCCATAAAAATTTGTTTATATTATCGCACATATTATTTTATTTATTTTTATTTATTTTTTTAATTTTTTAAAGAGAAAAAAACAGGAAAAAGGTAGAAATATTACAGAATTTCAAGAAAAGAAGATAAGTAGTAAGAAATCACTAGTTCATACATTACACATTGTTCTTTTAGAAATAGTTATTCAAGTTGCAGGATTAAAGCACACAAAGTAGGCACTAAAGCAGTGAGAGTGCAAACAGATCTGTTCAACAATCCAACAAGAACCTAGAAATATGGTCATCAATCCCACACACCTAAACATACATGCAGCTATATCTTTTATAGTGCTTCCTATTTCCTCTTTTTTTACAATAGCAATTATACATTTTAAAAATTTTATTTAAAGAGAAGAAAAAAAGAAAAAAACAAAAAAGGGAGCAATAATACAGAATTCTAAAAGAAAGAAAGAAAAAGGTGAATGAGAAAAAGACCCACTAAGAAATCAGTAATTTGTAAATTACGTATTGTCATCTTGGATGTAGTTGTTCAAGTTACAAAGTTAAAGGGTACATAGTAAATATTCAAACAGACTACAAACAGTTTTGCTCAAAGATTCAACAAAGATTCAGCAATATGGTCATCTATTTTATACACTCAAACTTACATTAGTTATATCCCTTAGAGCACTTTCTTTTCCTCTCTATTTTACAATACCAATTACACAATTTGGTTTTATTACACTTGTAGTTCTTATTTACTTTTTACACTAGAGACACAATATGATATGTATAAATATGATTCTTATTTATTTCACTAATGAGGATAGTCTCAAGTTGTCTCCATTTGCCTACGAAGGCCTCAAGATCATTCATTTTTATAGCTGAGTAACATTTCATTGTATAAAAACACCACGTCTTTTTCATCCACTCTGCAGTTGATGGACATCTTGGTTGTTTCCAAGATTTAGCTATCACAAATTGTGCAGCTTTGAACATGGGTGCACATATATCACTGTGATATAAACTTTTCAGTTCTTTGGGGAAAATGCCCAGGAGGAGGATAGCTGGATTGAATGGGGCTTCTAAACCTTGTCTTCTGAGGATTCTCCATATGGATTTCCATAATGGTTATACCAGTCTACATTCCCACCAACAGTGGAGCAGTGTTCCTTTTCCTCAGCAGCCTCGCCAACATTTGTTAAGAGTTGATTTCTTGAAGGCAGCTATTCTTTCCAGAGAAAGGTGAAATCTCAATGCTGTTTTAATTTGCATTTCTCGAATGACCAGTGATGTTGAACATTTCTTCATGTATTTATTTGCCATTTGTATATATTTGTCTGAGAACTCTGTGTTCATCTCAGATGCCCATTTTTGAGAGGGTCTTTGAATTTGGGGGGCTTGATGTTTTTCAATTCTTTATATATTCTGGACAAAAGTCCTATGTCTGAGGGGTTTCTGGTTAAAAACATTCCCACTCTGTGGGTTTTCTTTTCACTCTGTTGGTGATTTCCTTTGAAGTGCAGAAAATTTTCAATAATGTGAGATCCCATTTGTTGATTCTTTGAAGTGTTTCCCATGCAGTTTTCCTTTGGTTCATGAATTCTCTGCCTACCCCTATGTCTCCAAGACTTCTACCTACCTTGTCTTCCAGTAGATTTAGTGTTTCTGATTTAATGTTGAGGTCTTTGATCCATTTAGACTTCAGTTTTGTACATGGTGATATGCATGAATCTAGTTTCAGTCTATGGCATGTAGAGGGCCATTTTTTCCAACACCATTTATTAAAGAGACAATCCTTCTTCCAGTGGACATATTTAGCCCCTTTGTCAAATATCAGATGGCTGAGTATCTTTGTACTTGTGCTTGCATCTTCTAATCTGTTCCATTGATCCTCAGCTCTATTTCTTTGCCAGTACCACACTGATTTTATGGTACTGTTTCAAGTCAGGAATTGAGATGCCTCCTGCCTTGCTTTTGTTGCCTAGAATTGCCTTTTCTATTCTAGGTTTCTTCTGTTTCCAAATGAATTTTAGGAGTGTGTTCTCTAGATCTGTGAGGTATGTCAATGGTATTTTGATTGGGATTGCATTAAATTTGTGTAACAGTTTTGGGAGTATAGCCATTTTCACAATGTTGGTTGTTCCTAACCAAGAGTAAGGAATGTCCCTCCATTTTCTAATATCCTCTTCAATCTCCTTTTCAACATAGTATAATTTTTAGCATATAGGTCCTTTACAATTTTAGCTAGGTTGATTCCTAAGTATTTAATTTTTTAGATGTTATTGAAAAGGGTGATATTTCCATAATTTCTCTCTCAGTGAATTTTTTGTTTGTTTATAGGAATGCTATTGATTTTTGAGCATTGACTTTGTATCCACCTACACTACTGAACTTGTTTATTACCTCTAGCAGTGTTTTAATGGAGTTTTTTGGGTCTTCTATATAGATTATCATGTCATCTGCAAAGAGTGATAATTTAACTTCTTCCTTTGCTATCTTTATTCCTTTTATTTCTCTCTCTTTTCTGATTGCCCTGCCTAGTGTTTCCAGAAGCATGTTGAAAAGGAGTGGTGAGAGTGGACATCCTTGTCTTCTTCCAGATTTTAAAGTGAAAGCTTTCACGTTTTGCCCTTTTAGTATAATGTTGGCTGTTGGTTTGTCATAGATGGCCTTTATAAGGTTGAGGTAGATGCCATTTATTCTGAGTTTGTGAAGGTTTTTTATCATGAGCATGTGTTGGACTTTGTTGAAAGCTTTTTCTGCATCTATTGTGATTACCATGTGGTTTTTGTTTTTGGCTCTGTTGATGTGGTGTATTACATTTATTGATTTGCGTATGTTAAAGCATCCCTGCATTCCTGGATTAAACCCCACTTGGTCATGATGTATAATCTTCTTGATGATTTGCTGCATTCTATTTGCCATGATTTTGTTGAGAATCTTTGCATCAATGTTCATTAGTGAGATTGGCCTGCTCTTTTTTGATTGGATCTTTCTCTGGTTTAGGTATCAGAGTAATACTTGCCTCCAGGAATGATTTAGGGAGGATTCCTTTTTTCTCCATTTCATTGAAGAGTTTAAGGAGTACTGGCATCATGTCTTCTCTAAATTTCTTGTAGCATTTAGCTGTGAATCCATCAGGATCTGGACTTTTCTTTGTTGGTAAGTTTTCAATTACATTTTCAATTTCAATAGTTGATATTGGGTTGTTCAAAATTGCTTTATCTTCTTGGTTGAGCTTTAGTAGTTCATATGTTTGTTGAAATCTGTCCATTTCCTCTGTTTTTTCCACTCTATGTGAGTAGAAATTTTCAAAGTAGGTATTCATGATCTTTTGAATTTCCATGGGATCTGTAGTAATTTCTCCCTTTTGAGTTCTTATTGCATGAAATTTGGTTTTTTCTTTCTTTCTCTTGATAAAGTTAGCTATGGGTTTGTCAATTTTGTTATGTCTCTCAAAAAACCAGGTTTTTGATTCATTAATTCTTTGTATTATTTTTTAGTTTCAATTGCATTGATTTCTGCTCTAATCTTTACAATTTCCTCTCTTCTATGAGCTTTGAGTTTAGCTTGCTCTTCTTTTTCTAGATATCACACATATTAAAATCCAATAATACACAACATTATAGAACCAATAGAAATAGAAGAACAGAACAAAGCAAGATGATATTAAATCAGCAGTGGCTGTCATAATGTCTTGTTTTCCTCAAAATTACTGCCCATACCATCACACATAATAAAACCAAACAAAACAGAATAAACACATTCCAACTAATAAATGAAAACATTATAAGCCTTCAAATGTAATGGGTAATCATGATTACCATAAAATCTTATGTACTCTTACCATTTATTACTCTAGGGAGACTATACGGTATTTATACATGTGAGTTTGTTTTATTTCACTTATGTGTGTGGTCTCAAGTTGCATCTATTTATTAAAAAATATCTCAATGGGGTCATTCTTTATTGCTGAGTAGTACTCCTTTGTATAAAAATATTAACATGTTTTGATTTTTTTTATTTAAAAAGAAAAGAAGAAAAGGATAGAAGTATTACAAAATTCCAAGAAAAGAAGACAAACAGTAACAAATCACTAGTGAATGAATTACATATTTTTCTTTTAGAAATAGTTTTTCAAGTTACAAAATTAAATCACACAAAGTGGACACTCAAGCAGTGAGAGACCAAAAAGATCTGTTCAACAATCCAACAAGAACCTAAAAATATTGTTATCAATCCTACACACCTAAAAATACATGCAGTTTTATCTTTTATAACACTTCCTATTTCCTCTGTTTTTACAATAGAAATTATAGATTTTTCAAATTTTATTTAATGAGAAGGAAAAAAAAGCAAAACAGAAGAAAATGGTAGCAATAATACAGAATTCTAAAAGAAAGAAAAAGAAAGAAAAAAAGGAAATGAGAGAAAACCCCACCAAGAAATCACTAGTTTATAAGTTACATATTGTCGTCTTGGATGTAGTTGTTCAGGATACAAAGTTAAAGGGTACATTGTTGACATTCAAACAGTCAGACTACAAACAGTTCTGTTCAAAGGCCCAACAAAGATTCAGCAATATGGTCATCTATTTTACACACTCAAACTTAAATGCAGTTATATCTCTTAAAGCACTTCCTTTTCCTCTCTTTTTTACAATAGCAATTACACATTTTGGTTTTCTTACACTTGTAGTTCTTATTTACTTTTTACACTAGAGACACAATATGATATTTGTAAATATGATTATTTATTTCACTAATGAGGATAGTCTTAAGTTGTCTCCATTTACCTACGAAGGCCTCAAGATCTTCCTTTTTCTATAGCTGAGTAATGTTACATTATATAAAAATGCCACATCTTTATCATCCACTCTGCAGTTGATGGGCATCTTGGTTGTTTCCAGGATTTAGCTATCACAAATTGTGCAGCTATGAACATGGGTGCACATATATCACTGTTATATGAACTTGTCAGTTCTTGTGGGAAAATACCCAGGAGGGGAATAGCTGGACTGAATGGAGCTTCCAATCCTAGTATTCTGAGAATTTTCCATATGGATTTCCATAATGGTTGCACCAGTCTACATTCACACCAACAGGGGAGTACATTCCCACCAACAGGGAAAATTCCCTTTTCCCTGCAGCCTCACCAACATTTGTTATCAGTTGATTTCTTAATAGCAGCTATTATTTCTGGAGTGAGGTGGAATCTCAGTGTTGTAATTTGCATTTCTCAAATAACCAGTGATGATGAACGTTTCTTCATGTATTTATTTGCCATTTGTATATATTTCTCTGAGAACTGTGTGTTCATTTCAGATGCCCATTTTTGGAGAGGGTCTTTGAATTTAAGGGGCTTGATGTTTTTCAATTCTTTATATGCTCTGGACATATATCCTTTGTCTGAGGGGTTGCTGGCTAAAATTCTTTCCCACTCTGTGGGTTTTCTTTTCACTCTGTTGATGATTTCCTTTGAAGTGCAGAAACTTTTCAATAACATGAGATCCCATTTGTTGATTCTTTGAAGTGTTTCCTGTGCAGTTTGCATTTGGTTCATGAATTCTCTGCCTATCCCTATGACTCCAAGATTTCTACCTACCTTGCCTTCCAGTAGATTTAGCTTTTCTGTTTTAATATTTAGGTCTTTGATCCATATAGACTTTAGTTTTGTGCATGGTGATAGGCTTGGATCTAGTTTCAGTCTTGTGCCAGTTGAGAGCCAATTTTTCCAACACGATTTTTTAAAGAGGCTACCTTCTTCCAGCGGATGTATTTAGCCCCTTTGTCAAATATCACATGGCTGAGTGTCTTTGTACTTGTGCTTGCATCTTCCAATCTGTTCCATTGATCCTCAGCTCTATTTCTTTGCCAGTACCATGCTGATTTTATCACTGTGGCTTTATAGTACTGTTTCAAGTCAGGAATTGAGATGCCTCTTGCTCTGCTTTTGTTGCCTAGAATTGACTTTCTATTCTAGGTTTCTTCTGTTTCCAAATGAATTTTAGGAGTGTTTTCTCTAGATCTGTGCGGTATGAAAATGGTATTTTGATTGCGATTGCATTAAATCTGTATAACAGTTTTGGGAGTATAGCCATTTTCACAATGTTGGTTCTTCCTAACCACGAGCTAGGAATGTCCTTCCATTTTCTCATATCCTCTTTAATCTCCTTTTTCAGCATAGTATAATTTTTAGCCAATAGGTCTTTTATATTTTTAGTTAGGATGATTCCTAAGTATTTCATTTTTTACATGTAATTGGGTTTAGCTTGCTATTTTTTCTAGAAGCTTGAGATGGAGCATTAGGTTGTTTATTTGTGCTCATTCTGTTTTCTTGATATGATGATTTATTTCTATATATATCTCTCTTAAGACCGGTTTCATTGCATCCCACAGATTACAGTATGTTGTTTCTATATTTTCATTGAATTGTAGGTATTGCTTTATTTTTTCTTTAATTTCATCTGTAGCTCATTGGTTGTTTGAAAGGCTGTTATTTAATTTGCATGTATTTATGCAGGTTTTACAATTTCTTTTGCTATCAATTTCCAGTTTCAGTACACTATCGTCATATCTTATGCATGGTAAGATTTCATTACTTTTGCATTTACTTAAGAATGTTTTATAGGATAATATATGGTCTCTTTTGTAGAATGTCCCATGTGCTGCTGAGAAGAATGTGTATTCTGATGTGGTTGGGTGGATCATTCTGTAAACATCTACTAAGTCCAATTGCTCACAGGTGTGATTCAGTTCTGTTATTTCTTTGCTGACTTTTTGTCTAGTTGATCTATCTCTTTGTGACAATTCGCTGTTAAGATGTCCTGTTATAATTGTGCTCTTGTGTTTTTGGTTTTTCATGTCCATTAGTATCTGTTTTATATACTTGGGTGCTCCTGTATTTGGCATATTTATATTTATAATTGTTAGTTCTTCCTCTTGAATTTTACCACTAATAGGTATGTAGTGACCTTCTTTATCTCTTTTAATCATTTTAGGTTTGAAGTTCACGTTGTCTGCAAATAGAATAGCTACCCCTGCTTTTTTCTGGGTTCCTGTTGCATGGAATACTGTTTTCCATCCTTTGACTTTTAATCTATGAGTTTCCTTTTGGCTCAGATGTGTTTCTTGTATTCAGCATATTGTAGGATCCTGTTTCTTGATCCATTCTGTCAGTCTATTTCTTTTTATAGGTGAATTGAGGCAATTTATATTCATGGATATCGCTGATATGTACTGGCTTGGCTTTGCCATGTTATGTTCCAGTTGTTTCTTTCTGCTTTTTCCCTTATTTAATTGCTTGTCCTACCTGATCGTTTCTTTCTGTTGTTGTTTTGGGGATTTTGATCATTTTTATCTCTGCCTAGTATGTCTTTCAGTACTCTTTCTAGGGTTGATTTGGTGGACATGAATTTCTTCAGTTGTTCTTTGTCATGGAAGTATCTTGTTTCTCCATTAAATTTAAATGAAAGTTTTACTGGGTACATCAGTGTGGGTTGAAGGTTGTTTTCTTTCAGGACTTGAAACACCTCACTCTAAGCTCTTCTTGACTTGAAGGTTTGTGCTGAAAAGTCTTCCCTGTTTCTAATGGTGTTTCCTTTTTGGTGAGTTGTGTCTTTTTTCTGACAGCTTTTAGTATTCTGTTTTATGCTGTATTTCTGAGATCTTAATTATTTTGTGTCTGGGTGTGGATTTATGTTGATTGTGACTGTTTGGTGTTCTATATGCCTCACTTATCTGCATATCAGATTCTTTCCCCATGTTTGGGAAATTACTGCTGTTATTTCTGTAAATACATATGTCATTGGCCTGAACTCCTGTGTCTTTGCTAATGCCCATTATACTTATATTGTTGCAATTGGCATCATCATGAAGCTTCTGGATTGTCATTTCATGCTGCTTTGTTATTTTTAAAAGTTCTATCCTTTCCTGATCCCTAATTGTGATCCTATCTTCATGGTCCAAAATCCTATCCTCAGCTTCCTTTGGGTGGTTTTGCATGCTTTCAATAGAATTTTTTGTTTCTTGGATGTCTCTTTGAGTTTGTTTCATGAATTCTGCTTGTTTTCTGTATTGTTCATTCAAAGTTTCAATCAGTTCCCATGCTCATGTACTTTTTTCTCTAGTTCTTCTTTAGCTGCATTCAACAACTCCTTTACTAAAGCTGTTATTTCTATCTTTACATGAGAGAGTACTTCTAATTTGATTTCCTCTATAGCCTGATGCAATTGTTTTTTATTTCACTCACTATCATTTCAGAGATTCCCTGTGTGTTACTTTTGGGTTCCTCTTTTTCAATATCTCCTATACTTGCTTCTGGTGAACTATATGTTTGAGACTGCATTTTGCTTTTTTGTTTTGTCATTTTCACTCTGCTTGAATTTTTATATGTGTAGGAGAGTGTCACACACCCTCTTTTCAGACTCACCAAAGTCTTACAGTTAGTTGGAGGGGGATTTACTGTTGGTCTTATTTGTCCACTGTATACCTCTATTTTAGGGGCATACTCAACATACTGATATAGTTAATCCACTATAGTCCAAGGTGCATGGCCTGGGAGCAAAGTTCCAAATTTTTTCACAGTACCTGGAGCCTGCTGAGGTCTTCTGATGCTCCAGGTGGAAGAGTGGGTCCAGCAGAAGCAGTCTAAGGCAGTTTTCAGTCTGGAGCAGGTTTTCAAGATGTTCCAGGTGGCAAGGGGGGTCACAGGGGAGGTTCCAGGCAATTTATGACTGACACAGGCTGCCCCTATGCTCAGGTGGCAGGGCGAGGCCTCACGGGAGGTTCCAAGCAGCTTACACCTGATGCAGGCTTCTGCTATGTTCCCATTGGTAGGGTGGGCCCACAGGAGAGATTCCCAGCAGTTTATGCCTAATGTAGGCTTCTGCTGTGTTCCTGGTGGCAGGGCGGGCCCACGGGCGAGGTTCCAGGCAGTTTACGCCTGGTGCAGGCTTCCACTGCATTAAAAAATACCACTATTTTTAAATCTATTCTTCAGTTGATGGGCACTTAGATTGTGTCCAAGATCTGCATATTACAAATTGTGCTACTATAAACATGGGTGCATATATATCACAGTGGTATGATGTTTTCAGTTCTTCTGGGAATATGCCTAGAAGTGGAATAGCTGGGTCAAAAGAGACTTCCATTCGCAGCTTTTAGAGAAATCTCCAGACTGACCTCCACAGTGGTTGCACCAGTCTACACTCCCACCAACAGTGTAGAACAGTACCTTTTTTCCCCACAGCCTGTCCAGCATTTGTTGTTGGTAATTTTCTTGATCCTGGACATTCTTTCTGGACTGAGATGGAATCTCAGTGTGGTTTAAATTTGCATTTCTCTAATGAATAATGATGATCAACTTTTTTAATGTATTTATTTGCCATTCATATTTCTTCATCTGAGAACTCTGTGTTCATCTCAGGCACCCATGTTTGGATTGGGTCTTTGAATTTCAGGGGTCTGATTTTTTAAAAAATTCTTTATAGGTTCTAAACAGAAGTCATTTGTCTTAAGGAAAGTATACTAAGATTTTTTCTAGTTTGTGGGTTTTCTTTTCACTGCTGGAGGTTTCTTTCGATATGCAGAAACTCTTTAATAAGATGTGATTCCAGTAATTGATTCTAGGAAGTATTTCTGTGTGGTTTGATTCTTGTTCATGAATTCTCTACATACTCCTATGTCTTCAAGATATTTGCCTACTTTGCCTTCCAAAAGATTTAGTGTTTCTGTTTTAATATTTAGGTCTTTGATCCATTTAGATTTTAGTTTAATAAATAGTGACAGGCATGGGTCTAGTTTTAGTTTTTGGCACATGGATAGCCAGTTTTTCCAGCACCATTTGTTAAAGGGACTATCGTTTTTCCAGTAAACATGTTTGGCCCCTTTATTGAAGATAAGGTTTTTTGAGTCTGTTTGCAGTTATGGTTGTATCTTCTAATCTTTTCCATTGATCTTCAGATGTTTATTTCAGTACCATGCTGATTTTATTACGGTAGCTTTGTAGCATAACTTCAAGTCAGGGATTGTGATACCCTTGCCTTGCTTTTGCTGCTAAGAATTGCCTTTGCTTTTCTAGGTCTCTTCTGGTTCCAGATGAATTTTAGGAGTGATTTCTTTAGATCTATAATGTATGTTGGTGGTATTTTCATTGGGATTGCATTGAATCTGTATAACAATTTTGGGAGAATGGACATTTTCACAATATTTGTTCCTCCTATCCATGAACAAGGGATGTCTTTCCATCCTCTGAGGTCCTCTTTGATTTCTTTTTTTCAAGGTATTATATTTTTCCCTATATAGTTCTTTTGCTTCTTTCATTAGATTAATTCCTAAGTATTTCATTTTTTTGAATGGTAGTGTGAAGGGTGTGGCTTCTTTTATTTCACTCTCTGTGATTTTGTTGTTAGTGTATAGGAATGCTATTGATTTTGAATATTGACTTTGTATCCAGCTACATTGCTGAATTTATTTATTATATTTAGGAGTCTTTCAATGGAGTTTTGGGGGTCTTCTATGTAGAGTATCATGCCATCTGCAAATAATTTTAATTTAACTTCCTCTTTTCCTATTATTATTGCATTTATTTCTCTTTCTTGTCTAATTGCTCTGGCTAGTATTTCCAGTACTATGTTGAATAGGAGCAGTGATAAAGGGCATCCTTGTCTTGTGCCTGATTTTAAAGTAAAGGATTTCAGTTTTTGGGCATTTAATATGATGCTGGCTGTTGGTTTTCCATAGATGGTCTTTATCTTATTGAGGTAGAGGCCATCTATTCCAAATCTCTGTAAGGTTTTTATCATGAATTACTGTTGGACCTTATGAAAAGCTTTTTCTGCATCTATAGAAATGATCATGGGATTCTTACTTCTGGCTCTACTGATATGGTGGATTACATTTATTGATTTATGTATGTTGAACCATCCCTGCATGCCTGGGATGAATCCCACTTGGTCATGGTGTATAATCTTCTTGATGATTTGTTGCATCCTGTTTGCCAATATTAATATTTTACTGAGAATTTTTGCATCTATGCTCATTAGGGAGATTGTCCTGTAGTTCTCTTTTTTAGTTGGGTATTTCTCAGGTTTTCATACTAGAGTAATATTTGCTTCCAGGAATGACTTAGGGAGAATTGCTTCCCTTTTGATTTCATTGAACAGTTTGAGGAGTGTCAGCATTAAGTCTTCTTTCTATTTCTTATAGAATTCTGCAGTGAATCCATCTGGGCCTGGGCTCTTCTTTGTTGGTAGAGACTTACATTTTCTATTTCAATAATGGAAATTGGGTCATTCAGCAGTTTTATATCTTCTTGATCCAGCTTTGGTGGTTCATAGGCTTCTAGGAATCTGTCTGTTTCTTCTGTGTTATTGAACTTATGAGAGTAGAGGTTTTCAAAATAGCTATTGATAATCTTCTGTATTTCCAAACTCAATAGTGATTTTATCATTTTTCACTCTGTATTGCATGAATTTGAGTCTTTTCTTTCCTTTTTAAAATTAGGTTTGCTAGGGGCTTATCAATTTTATTTATTCTTTCAAAAAACCAACTCTTTGATTCATTGATTCTTTGTATTGCTTTTTAGTCTCTATTGCATTAGTTTCTGCTCTGATCTTTATAATTTCCTCCCTTCTTTTGGCTTTGGGCTTAGCTTGCTCTTCTTTTTCTAAAAGTTTGAGGTGAAGCATCAGGTTGTTTATATGTGTTCATTCTATTTTCCTAATGTGGGAACTCAGTGCAATAAACTTTCCTCTGAGGACCACTTTCATTGCATCCCACAGATTCCAGTAAGTTGTACTTGTATTTTTGTTTGCTTGTAGATATTGTTTAATTTCTTCCTAATGTGCTCTGTGACCCACTGATTGCTCAAGAGTGTATTATTCAATTTCCATGTGTTTGTGGGGTTTGTACAGTTTTTTATCATTACTTTCCAGTTTCATGGCACTATGACCTGATAATCAATTCTTTTGCATTTACTTAAATATGTTCTGTGGGCTAGTATATGGTCTATTTTAGAGAATGTCCCATGTACTGATGAGAAGAATGTATATTCTGATGTTGTTGGATGGAACACTCTGTATACATCTATCAAGTCCATTTGTTCACAGGTGTGATTCAGTTCTGTTATTTCTTTGCTGATTTTCTGTCTAGATCTGTCCCTTTGTGTCAATGGCATGTTAAGGTCTCCTGTTGTAATTGTGTTATTGCTAATTTGATTTTTCATTTCTGTTAATACTTGCTTTGTATAGCTGGGTGCTCTGGGATTTGGTGCATATATATTTAAGATTGTTATCTCTTCCTCTTGAAGTTTTCCCCAAATCAGTACATAGTGACCTTCTTTCTCTCTGGATCATTCTTGGTTTGAAGTTCACATTGTCTGCAAACAAAATCACTGCCCCCACTTTTTATTGGGTTACTGTTGCATGAAGTATTATTTTCCATCCTTTGACTTTCAGTCCATGAGTTTCCTTTTGGGTCAGATGGGTTTCTTGTAGACAGCATATGGATGGATGTTGTTTCTTGATCCATTCTGCCAGTCTGTTTCTTTTAATTGGTGAATTGAGGCCATTTACATTAACAGTTATAGGGTTATATATTGGTTTATTGTTGACATGTTATCCTTCTGCTGTTGTATCTTTACCTTTCTATTCTGTTTAATTGTCTGTCTTGCTTAGAGTTTTTTTCCTGTATGTATCTAGAATGTCTTCCAGTATTTTTTGTAGGGTGGGTTTGGTGATCATGATGTTCTTCAGCTGTTCTTTGTCATGGAAGTATCTTATTTCTCCATCCATTTTGAAGGACAGTTTAGAAGGGTACATCAGTCTGGTTTGGTAGTCGTTTTCCTTTAGGATTTGAAATAGTTCACTCCATGCGCTTCTTGACTTCATTTTTTGTTTTGAGAAGTCTGCTGTAATTCTGATAGGTTTTCCTTTATAAGTGATCTGTCTGTCCTCTCTACAAGCTTTTCATATTCTGTTCTTATGTTGGATTTCTGGGATGGTGATTATTATATGTCTGGGTGTAGTTGTATTTTGGTTATGGCTATTTGGAGTTCTATATGCTTCACTAATCTGTTTGTCAGTTTCCATTCTCATGTTTGAGAAATTTTTATCTATTACTTCTGTAAATAGCCTCTTGATAGAATTTGTGTTGTCCCCTTTTTTCTAGTTTATTCCTATTAATCTTATGTTGTTTTTCTTTGCATCATCTTGCAGCTGTTGAATTGTTATTCCTGATTCCTTGTTATTTATAAAAGATTTTTCCTTTCCTGTTCACTGGCTACAATCTTAGTTTTGAGGTCTAAAATTCTATCTTCACTTTTGTTGAGGCAATTTTGGAAACTTTCAATAGAATTTTTTATTTTCTGTATATCTCTTTGAATCTGCTGCATGTATTCTGTTTGTTTCTTACACTGTTCATTCAGGGATTCTATCTTTTTGCTTTATTACTCTAATTTTTTAACTGTGTCTTCTTTGGAAGTGTTCAGTATTTCTTTCACTGCTTTTATCTTTTCTTCTTTTATCTGTGAGATTTTTTCTGATTTAAGTTCCTTCATAACTTCCTGGAGTTGCTTCTTTATTTTAGTTGATATCATTTCAGGCATTTCAGGTGTATGGCTTATATTGTCTTCTACATACATGGCTCCTAGGATTTCTTGTGATGACTTCAGGTTTGAGCTTGCATTTAGGTCTTTCATTTTGTCAATTTCCTATATTTTCATGTTTTGAGCGATGTTCCAAAGCTTCCCTCAGGTGTGTTGGAAATCAATTCCTGTGCCCTCTGCTACTGGGACTCATGTGGCTTTGGCTCCCATTGCGTGACAGGCCTGGCTCCTCTGGTTGAATGAAGGCCACTGGGGACAGTCCATTCAAGCCCGTGGAACCTTTGGAGCCTAGTCAAGTGTCCTTGGTGTCTGTACAGGAAACAAGCCACCTGGATCGATGGTCCCAAACTATTCCCAGGCCAGCTCCGGTTATCTGGAACTCACCTTGTGGTGGCGGCATGGGCCTGGCTCCTGTTTTATCGTTCTTTTCTATGTTTACTTTTCCCTTTCTTCCTTTAAGCCTGCTTTTCTGTTGGATGACGCTTGGAAGTAGCCCATGCTACATTTTTTATCACATTTCCTAAAGTTAGTCATGAAAGGGAACTTCTAGAACTGCTGCAGAAAGAATGATGGAATTAGTGTGTTCAAAGCAAGGAGGAGTATTTTGAGGGGGATCAATGATAATGCATCTTTTATTTTAATGAGGTTTTAGTTAATTTTCTCTTGCTGAGACAAAATGCCAACACTTGAGTTCAAAAAGAGGAAAGGTTTATTTAGCTCAGAGCAGAAAATATAAATGCAAATATATGTGTACAGGTTTCAGTCCATAATGCACTGGCTCTAACACAGAGTGGCTTGGAAGAGGGGCAATGCTTCCTAGCAGCAGATGATCTCAAAAGTAGCAAAAAAGGGTGCAGAGCAATCTTCTTTTCATTCCTTATATTGGAAGCAGGCTACTCAACCTAGGGCAGGTGTAGCAATCACACACCTAATCCCAGGATTAGACCATTAATCAAGCACAGACTTTACATTCATCCACTTCCAAAAAGCCAGCAACTTCTGACAAAATGAGCCTTTGGGACATCCAGACTCAAACAATAACAATGTCCAAACCCACCCAAATATTTTTAATGAGATTGAAAGTCACTTCTGGAAAATACCATTACCTTGATTTCATAAATAGTCAAAGATCTAACCAAAATGGAGAAAGGTACAATAATCTCTTTCATGAATATGTGCAAAAAAGTCCTCAACAAGATTCTGGCAAACAGAATGCAACAGTTCATCCAAAAGATCATACGTCGTGATCAAGATACCTCATGCCAGAGATACAAAGAAGGTTTGACATAATGCAAATCAATAAATATAATACATCAAATAAACAAAGCAAGGACAAAAATCACATGGCTCAGAAAAATAAGAGATGAGATGGGCAGACCTCACAAAGGTTAATCAGAAATGTGCTGTTCTTAGAGACTGTGTTCTACTGCCATGAGATATATGATAACAGGTCAGTGAACTGGAAGTTGAGCCTAACAGCAAACCAACTTAAAAAAAAATAAAACCAATATGCAAAGAGTAGAAATATCATTATACCTGGAGGTATTGATACTGTGTACCAGGAGAATGCTTTGCTGTACTACACAACTGGAGTGAAGAGGCCTGTATCTTAAATATTGGGGAATTCCTTGGGGCTCATGTAATATTTCCATGTTAACAAAATCTATAAAGCACAATAAACACAATACCAGTCAGAATGAAAATTTTGAAGAATGAAAATATATATTACTAGGTGAAGAAATTCATTCAGCTAATGATTTCCATGTACAGGAGGAATGTGGAGTGGGTAGAAGGAATGTGAGCTATTGCTCTGTGATCTGTTGCAGTGACAGGAAGAACATGGCATTAGCAGGAGTTCATCTTTTCTTGCACTCCTTTCCTTCCCATCTTTCCTTTCCTGGCATATCTAGAATGTTAGATCACAAAAGGCCAAACCTTCTTAGTAGAATTGTCATTCCTAGAGGTCAGTTATAGACAGTAGTGTAGCATGAGATGGCCACCTGGAATTCTTTCCAAAGTGTGTGTCTTTTATTGTTACACACTCTTCAAAACCACTGTTGATGCTTTGTGAAAAGTTTAATGCTCTTAAGATATTTTAAATCATTCAGTCCATTCATGATTACTTTATTAGTTTTTCCAGCCATCCTTCTTCATTCCCCAAAAGTACATTCCAGTCACAAAAGACTCAAGTTCATTCTCTAAAGCAATAAGTAAGTGTCCATCCCTGAGCTTTTGTACATCCCTACCTTTCCCCAAATATAGTCAGGTGTACTGAGTAGCTGTGATAGGTCACTGCTGCAGGACTGTGATAGAATTTGTCCCAGTGTTGTTCTGGGTAATCATTTTGTCTTCAATTAGTTATTCCAGCATCTGAACTCCTCAGGGACTCAGGTTCCCCAAAGCCCAGGTATGGGTAGAATGAGGTGCAGTGCAGACACTCATTGTGATTATAGTGGCCTTGACTTCACATGCCTGTACTGAATAAAATGAGAAGAATCTCAAGTGAGGGGCTCAGAGTAACTCTCATACATGCCAGGTAAGTTAAGAAGGATGATAGAGAGCTGAGGTTTAATGATCTTCCAAACTGAAGGCTTTATTTTTCCAGATTTTATGATGTTATCTGTAGGACAGTGTTTTAGATGTGACAACTATTCTCTTTTACCACTATCTCTTAGGCTTTGACAATACTTTGGAAGTATTTTGTTTAATGTTTTTAAGTGCTAATTCTTAGTAGCATTAATGAATATCATTGAGCAATATATTCTTAGAATATCACTGTATGTCACTTCAGTATAATCACTGCTATGTGAGCTAGGAAGGCTTTTATTTAGTTTCTTGAGTAAACTTAAACCATGCTTTGTTTATAACCAAGTCATGTTTCATGTTCTGTTTATAACATTCTGTGAGACATTTGAAATCATGGAAGGCTGACTTTCAGAATTTGTGGTTTAATTTTTCTGCAAAAACTCCATAGTATATAATTTGAAGACAAAGTATATGTCTTCCTTATATCAAGTGATTCCATCCTCCACAACATTAACTTTAAACGGGTAATAAATAAAAATGTAAATCTTAATTATAGAATCAGAGCCTGTGGCTTGCATGAACACTGTGTTGCATGATTCTTACATGGACTCCAGGTTGAGGACTTCTGATTTCATGGGTCAGGGAGGTAGGAAATTCGTTACATCATTCTTTTCATCATCTGCCAGGGATATCAAGGTGTTGCAGACATTAGAATCATACTTATGAGAAGATAATATAACATATCTATATAAAGAGAGCAATAGAGATTGAGAAAGATGGGTTTTAGGAAATTGCATTAACTGCAATTGTGTACAATACTGATAAAATTTTCAAAAGAAAGTAGTTCTCATTTGTATGAATACTGAAAAGTCTGAAATCTTCAGAGAATGTTAGTGGGCTAATGCACAATGGTGGGCTGACATTGTTATCTGAAACCTAAAGATAGTTTAAAGCAAAATTATCTCTTCTTCAGGAGGTGTCAGTGTATTCTCTCAACACCTCCAGTTGGTTGTACAAGACTCACCACACAATGAAGTGTGATCTACTTTACTCAATGGGTAATCTACTATTTTGAAGGCCAATCACATTACAAAACATCTAGACTAAACAACTTGACTATAGCTAGGTGCCAGGGTCCAGGCATGATATAATAAATGGTAAGAATATTGCAGAAAGAAGTCAACTGGAAGTTTTAGTGTAGCAATTTTTGTTTCTCCCATAATTTTTAAATTGTGTGTATTTTTAGTTCTCACACATCAGTATCAATTCTATCAGGTAGAACGAAGTGTAGAGATGTTTAATACACCTCATCTGAATTAGTAAAATGCAAGTATATCTGAGACACCCAAATGTTTTCCATGCATGCCAAATTACATCCATAAAATTTTGATAGTGTCAAGCTCCTGAGTTACATAGTTAAAGTTGGTATGTTATTGTCCTGAAAGGAATTAATAGTAGTAGTCTTCATTCTGTGTATACAGAGTTGCACAGTCTATCTTTAAGGTAGAGAGATATATGTCTCAGCCTGAAGGACAGGCAGTAAATATGAGTAAAATATTGGGTAAATCCACCCACAAAGGAAGGTGACAATCTTGCTATAGTCACAAAGGCAGATGTGATTTTCCTGCATGGAATTTTTAATCTGGTAGGAAGTCAGCAACTAAGAAGTGATCAAGGGCAATGGGTCCAACAGAGTCAATATAGGATGCTCATAGCCGTGGGTCTCATCTCGTGTGGTGAGACTGGGAAGATTCAGTTGATCGAGTTACACAAAGCCTACATGAAGGTTAAGTGTCAGGGAGCAAGGTGCAGAGGGAAGAGAGGGAAGAGAAGGCCAGGCAGGAATGAGTGCAAGCATGCAAGTCTTTAAACTGAGCACTGCTGAAGAAGGGGATGTGAGATCCACTGTGTGATCAATTGAGGTTGTAGAGGCAGGAATGAATCAAACAATGGAATATCATTTATGTCCTTGAATGGAATTTTGTTTTGGTCTTAGGAACCATGAGAATCTGCCAGAGTATGCTACCAGGAAGGAGCAATGAGGAGATTTTCACATTAAATTGTTTATGGTGTGAAGGAAAGTTGTTGGGGTGGAGGATATTGAAACACACAAGCAGGGCAATAAATTGCAACATTATTTCAATAGTTCCAGGAAATTAAAGACCAGTTTGTCTAGGGTAGTGTTATCTGGGATAAACCATGAATGATCTTGAGGAAGAGAATGAAGTGCAGATTCTAAAGCTTTGTTACATAGTTTGGGACAGAGGAAAGAATCAAACCAATAAATCTTTCCTATTTTAATTTTAATTTGTATATATTTTGGTAAATATGAAGAAGTGGAGGAGGATGGGTTTGGAGGAAGAAGAGGTTAAGGTCATAAGTGTCACTTGATGACTGTTGCCCTTCAAGGGAAGATAATCTCTGAATGTTAAAATGCAGATCTATATAAATGGCAAAGATGTCCACACCCAAGGTTTAAGTGATACTGAAGCCATCAAAGTGCAAGAAGTTTTCTTGAGAAATGTAGAATTAGAATAAGGTAACATTTAGATAAATCCCTAAGAACACCAACAGGTCAGATCTGAAAGAGTAAGACCTTGAAATCCTTAGGGAAGACACTCCCAGCAGGTAGAAAAGGCCAAGTATTTTATCATTCAGAAACAAGTGGAGCAGAGTTGATAAGAGCCATTCACATCCGATGGAAAGGCTTTAGATTCTACATTTCATTCTCTTCCTCTAATTCATGTCAAAGGGAAAAAGAAAATAAATCATGTCTGATTTTGAAGACTCAAATTTAGATATTTGTGGCAGAGAGTTTATAATTATTCTAAGGATGGTGAGATAAAGATTTGGGGGGGAATTTAACAGATAGTGTGTTGTAGACAAATGTCCATCTTTATTTGGACTTAAGGAACTCTACAGTTTGCTTAAAGATACTGAACATGGTCAGTGATGGAAAGAAACCAATCCGTACTCTCAGAGTTCCTCCTCCTGGGTCTGCCTATCCAGCCGGAGCACCAACACCGGTTCTTTGCCTTGTTCCTCACCATGTATCTTACCACCATCCTGGGCAACATCATCATCATTGTCCTCGTTCAACTGGACTCGCATCTCCACACTCCCATGTATTATTTTCTCAGCAACTTGTCCTCCTCTGACCTCTGCTTTTCATCTGTGACCCTTCCCAAGCTGTTGCAAAACATGCAGAGCCAAGTCCCATCCATCCCATATCGAGGCTGCCTGACCCAAATGTACTTCTTCATATTTTTTGGAGAGCTGGAGAGCTTCCTGCTTGGGGCCATGGCCTATGACCGCTATGTAGCCATCTGCTCCCCACTGCACTACAACAGCATCATGAATCCCAAGCTCTGTGTGTTCTTGGCAACGCTGTCCTGGGTGCTGACCATGTTCCATGCCCTGTTGCACACCGTTCTTGTTGCAAGACTGTCTTTCTGTGGGAACAATGTGATCCCTCACTTTTTCTGTGATTTGCCTGCACTGCTGAAGCTAGCCTGCTCTGACACTCATGTTAATGAGTTAGTGATATTTATCATGGGAGGGCTAGTTGTTATCATCCCATTCCTTCTCATCATCCTGTCTTATGCCCAGATTTTTTTCTCCATCCTTAAAGTTCCTTCTGCTCAGGGCATCCTTAAGGCTTTCTCCACCTGTGGCTCTCACCTCTCTGTGGTATCACTGTTCTATGGGACAGTCATTGGCCTCTACTTATGTCCATCAGCTAATAATTCCACTTTGAAGGAGACTGTTATGGCTCTGATGTATACGGTGGTTACTCCCATGCTGAACCCCTTCATCTACAGCCTGAGGAACAGAGACATGAAGAGAGCCTTGGGAAGACTTTTTCTTAAGAAGAAGATTCTCTTCTATTTTTCATGATAACATGGAGATTTTTATGTAAAATTATTCAATAATTATATTGACATTTGTATTGGAATGTTATTTCAGATTTCCTCCTTCCCCTTGGAAGTTTCTGTTAAAAAGCATACTGCACAATTCGTCCATATAGTATAGAAAAGTTGAAATTTACCTGAGTGCTTTAATTAGGAATTGGGGTCTTGCTGACCTGGCAATGTTTCCAGGTGATCCTGGACAGTGTAAGAGGTACTAGTATATGTGCTCTCTGTTGCTTACCTTAAAATTATCCTGGGATCTTGTTTTATCAAGCAGTTGGCTTTCTCTGTGGAACATTTTTAAATAGTGCTCTATAACCTCAATATATACTTAATGAAATCAAACTTCTTACCCTCACACTCCCTTTTAACCCTCCTTATGACCTTTCCTGCAGAAGATTTCATATTATTGTACCACAAATCTCTTCCCTCATTTTCTTGTCTATATAATATTTTGGACTTGATTGATCCTTCATGGATTTTTATAACTGTTTTCCCACAATATGTATTTTGCTTAACTCTGAGGAGTTTTTGTTATTCTTTCTAATCATGAAGAATAAAGCTAGAGGCTAATAAAGTGTTCAGAAGTTTAAGGATATCTCTTTTGTGTTTTTGTTTTGGAATTAACAAAGAAGTTTTAATCTATGTTTTTTCTATCATCATAACAATTCCATGCCAGAAGGAAAGATGACATTTCTGTTTTACAGGCTGAAAATGCAATTCATGGCCTTCTCTCATCACACAGAACATGAACTGTTGAGCCTGTTTAAGACGTCAGGCTGTCTGATTCCATGTTTTCTTCTAATTTTCCCCTACTCCACAAAAAGCAGCAGCCACTCTGTTAGAAAACATTGTAACAGACAAAAGATTAAAATTCCAAACATAAAACAATTCCTGATATGTAACAAAACTAAAACCAAAAACTGAAGAAAAAATATAGAAATAACATTAACATAAAAAATGATATTAACAGATGTTTACTTTCTTTTTTAAATTTTTATTTTTATTTCATTGTATTTAAAGAGAAAAAAGGAAAACCAAAAAAGGATAGCAACAATACAGAATTCCAAAGGAAAAAAAAAAAGGAAAAACAAACACTAAGAAATCACTGGTTGGTAAGTTACATTTTGTCATCTTGGATATACTTGTTAAAAGATACATAGTAGACATTGAAACAGTGAGATTGCAAACAGTTCTGCTCAAAAATCCAAGAAAGATTCAGCAATATGGTCATCTATTTTACACACTCAAATATACATGCAGTTATATCCCTTAGAACACTTTCTTCTCCTCTCTTTTTTACAGCAGCAATTATACATTTGGGGTTTTATTACTCTTATAGTTCTTATTACTTTATACACTAGAGACACAATGTGATATTTATAAATATGTTTCTTATTTATTTCACTCATGAGGATAGTCTCAAGTTGTCTTCATTTACCGATGAAAGCCTAAAGATCATCATTTTAATAGCTGAGTAATATTCCTTTGGGTAAAACTAACACATCTTTTTCATCCACTCTGCAGTTGATGGTCATCTTGGTTGTTTCCAAGATTTAGCTATTGCAAATTGTGCTGCTATGAACATGGGTGAACATATGTCACTGTGACATGAATTTGTCAGTACTTCTGGGAAAATACCCTGGAGGGGAATAGCTGGACTGTATGGAACTTCCAATCCTAGTATTCTGAAAATTCTCCATATGTATTTCCATAACGGTTGCACCAGTCTACATTCCCACCAACAGTGGAGCAGTGTTCCTTTTTCCCCGCAGCCTCACCAACATTAGTTATCAGTTGATTTCTTGATGGCAGCTATTTTTCTGGAGTGAGGTAAAATCTCATTGTGGTTTTAATTTGCATTTCTCGAATGACCAGTGATGGTGAACATTTCTGCATGTATTTTTTTGCCATTTGTTTATCTTTCTCTAAAACCTGTGTGATCATCTCAGATGCCCATTATTGGAGAGGGTCTTTGAATTTGGGGGCTTGAAGTTTTTCAATTCTTGATAGGTTCTGGATACAAGTGCTTTCTTTGTCTGAGGCATTGCTGGCTAAAATTCTTTCCCACTCTGTGAGTTTTCTTTTCACTCTGTTGGTGATTTCCTTTGAAGTGCAGAAACTTTTCAATAATAGAAGATCCCAGTTGTTGATTGTTGAAGTGTTTCCTGTGCAGTTTGTGTTTTGTTGATAAATTCTCTTCCTACCCCTATGTCTCCAAGACTTCTACCTACCTTTTTTCCAGTAGATTTAGTGTTTCTGTTTTAATATTTAGGTATTTGATCCGTTTAGACTTCAGTTTTGCGCATGGTGATAGGCTTGGATCTAGTTTCAGTCTTTGGCACATGAAGAGCAAATTTTTCCAACACCATTTATTAAAGAGGCTATACTTCTTCCATTGGATGTATTTAATGCCTTTGTCAAACATCAGGAAGCTGAGTGTCTTTGTAGTTGTGCTTGCATCTTCTAATCTGTTCCATTGATCCTCAGGTCTATTTCTTTGCCAGTACCATGCTGATTTTATCACTGTGGCTTTGTAGTATAAATCCAAGTCAGGAATTGAGATGCCTCTTAGCTTGCCTTTGTTGCCCAGAATTGCCCTTGCCATTCTAGTGTTCTCCTGTTTCCAAATGAATTTTAGGAGTGTTTTCTTTAGATCTGTGAGGAATGTCAATGGTGTTTTCATTGGGATTTGTTAAACCTATGTAACAGTTTGGGAGTATGACAATTTTCACAATGTTGGTTCTTCCTAACCAACATCAAGGAATATCCTTCCATTTCCTAAAATCTTTTTCAATCTCATTTTTATAGTAGTGTAATTTTCATCATATAGGTCTTCTACATTTTTAGGTTGATTCCTAAGTATTTCATTTTTTAGATGTTACTTTAAAGGGCTGTATTTCTGTAATTTCTCTTTCAGTGAGGTTTTTGTTTGTTTACAGGAATGCTATTGCTTTTTGAGCATTGACTTTGTATCCAGCTACAATTCTGAACTTTTTTATTACCTCTAGTAGTCTTTTAATGGAGTTTTTTGGGTCTTCTATATAGAGTATCTTATCATCTGCAAAGTGTGATAATTTAAATTCTTCCTTTCCTATCTATATTCTTTTGTTTATCTCTCTTGTCTGATTGCCCTAGCTAGTGTTTCCAGAACTCTAGTTCTGGAAAAGGAGTGGTGACAGTGGACATCTTGTTCCTGATTTTAAAGTGAAAGTTTTCAGTTTTTGTCCATTTAGTATAATGTTGGCTGTTGGTGTGTCATAGATGGCCTTTATAAGGTTGAGGTAGACACCATGTATTCTGAGTTTCTGAAGGGTTTTTAACATGAAAATGTGTTGGACTTTATGAAAAGCTTTTTATGTATCTATTGATATGATCATGTGGTTTTTGTTTTTGACTCTGTTTATGTGGTATATCACATTTATTGATTTG
>PVLA01011691.1:0-50859 GCA_004027455.1 Hydrochoerus hydrochaeris
CTTTAAATCCTCAGACATGATATTTATTTAGGTATTATTTACTTTATCTCAGTAAGATTTTAAAGCTTTAAGTTTATAGAAATACATGTAGAGACTCATGCATGCGTAGCTGTTTACAGTCTCACTGTTTGAATATCTACTTTGTATGCTTTAATTTTGTAACTTGAACAACTATTTCTAAGAGGACAATATGTAATTTCTCAACTAGTGATTTCTTACTGTTTATCTTTTTTTAAAATTCTGTATTATCTCTACCCTTTACATGTTTTTTTTTCTCTTTAAATAAATTTAAAAAAAGAAAAAAAAAAAAAACCTTTATGCATCTTACCAAAAAGAAAAAAATCAAATATAAAGTCTGAAATGAGCTGGATTCGATATATACACATATATATATTCATATATATATCCTTATATATGTGATTGATTTCATAATTCATAATTTACAATAAAATATATTTTATAGCTGATTAGAAACTTTCTACCTCCTGTGATTTTTAAAAACATTTGTATATACAGTGAACATTCAACAGATAATTGTTGAATTAATTAAAATCTAGAGATTATGGTAAATGCATAGATTCCAAAAGAAACAAAGAACTTTTTAAGAATACTTGAAATACATTTAACTCTAGTTACTGATATCTACATAAACAAAAAATTAATCATTGTATAATTAAAAACCTTATTTCCAATACCTCTTATCTTTCATAAAAGAAGTAATCTCAGTCAGGAGTGGTGGTACATACCTACTAACCCCAGCATTCTGGGAGGCTGAGGCAGGTGAACTGCAAGTTTGAGCCCAATTGAGCACTTTGGCAACCTGACCAGATACTGTCTCAAAGTTGAAATAAAAAAGAGCTGGGGATGTAGCTTACTGCAAAGGCCCCGAGTGCAATCCCCAGTACCACAAAAGAAAGAGACAGGGCTGGGGATTTAGCTCAGTGGCATAAGCACCTGCCTGACAAGTGCAAGGTCATGAGTTCAAGAAAGAGAAAGGCAAGACAGACAGACAGACAGACAATAAATAAAACGACAAAGAAGCCCCTTCAATAAGGACCTAAGAGTGCTGCCAGCCACACCTACCTTTCTGTTCCTGAGCTGGGCTCTCCTGGTGCAGATTCTGCCGCGCTGCATCTCCAGCTGCCGGAGTCGCAGGCTGAGCGCTTTCATCTCCGCATTCTCGCTCGCCTGCCGCGCCGCATGACAGCTAAGGACCTGAAGTTCTTCTGGACTTTCACATGTATCGTAATAGACAACTTCATCCTGCTTCTCTACAAACATAACATACCCAGGGATTTAGCTCAGTGACATAAGCACCTGCCGGGCAAGTGCAAGGTCATGAGTTAGATCCCCGGTACCAAAAAATAAATAAAATAAATAAAATTAATTAAAATATGGTACTCTTATACATATTTTACTATAAAAATAATACAAAAATATTTTAGTGTAAGGAAAGTAAAAATCACACTGTATGGCTACACATATCACTTAGAACATTTTCCGTGTGATGGAAATATAATTCTAATAGTATTTTCTAGTATTGTTATTAGGATATTCCAGGGTTCCATTATTAACCGGTTCACTGTGATGACTATCTCTAAATAAATCTTGGTGCACATTTTTATTACTTCCTTAGGAGGTGAATACCCCAGGCTCTTGATGCGTCTTGTCATAGTGCCCACAAGGGAAACTTCCATCAAAGCTCCTCAAAACGGTGCCTCACTGACATTTCATCTTAATTACATATTGATCTTTTTAAATACATGCTTATTCTAACATTCAAACCCTACAGAAGTGCATAAAGTAAAAAGTAAAATTTTATTCTTCCTTCCCCAAATCTGCCCAGACCTATTCTTAAAAAAAAGCATGAACAATTTGGCATGTATCATCCAGATTTTTTAATAATATTTCTTCCTACAAATGTAAAGCACTTATAACTTGAAACTGCTGTAAAAATGTTTGAATAGCTAGGATTAAACTATATGTTCAAGATTTAAATGAAAAACAAAGGCTAAACTTAAAGGAATTTTAGGGTGAAAAATAAATAAATAAATGGAGATGCTTAATCTTGGTTGAGAAGAGTCAAAACTGCAACGATGACAATTTCCCTAAAATAATCTTCAGTTTTTTGTTTTTTGGTACTGGGGATCGAACTCACAACCTTGCACTTGCCAGGCAGGCTCCTATGCCGCTGAGCTAAATGCCTGGCCCCTTAATCTCCAGTTTTAAGCACAATCCCAATCAATATTCCAGTGAGCTTTTTGTTTGTTTTGAACTTGCCAAATTCTAAAGTTAATCTGGAAGAATAAAGGAAAATAGTTAAGAGACTGGAGAAGTCATGTCTTACTAGACACTAAAATGTGTTTCCCAGATACAGGACTAGGACAGTATGATCCATGCACCAGAAGGCACTCACAGGTCAGTGGAGGAAAATAATAACTCAGAGATCTAATAATTCTGGAGAGATAAGATGCAGCTATTCAAAGCAGTAGGGGAAAATGTTTTTAAAGTTAGTGATTGGGACTGCTGAAACTTTGGAGAGAACTGGCTGGTCTCAAACTTGCAGCAATCCTCCTGCCTCAGCCTCCTAAGTACTGAGATTACAGGAGTATTCCACCATGCCTAGTCCTGTTTTGCTCTGTTTAACAATGAATATATATTTAAAAATACTGAGAGGAAACTATAAGAAATTTCAGTAGATGTCATAGTTTACAAGAAGTCAGTGCTAATGTCCTCCCTCACATGCATAAACATTTTAATCTTACACAAATATTACCTTTTATAAGTCTTCTCACAGAGTCCAACTGTGTAATAAGAAGTATTTCTTCATTTTTTAATATCTCAAACTTAATCTCATAGAGTTCCAATTGAATTTCATAATACTGTATTTCTAATTCATCTATGATACATATATTTTTTTTGTCTTGTTCTGGAAGATCCTCCATCTTGTTTTCATGAAAAGAGAAAAGCAAGTTAAAATAGTGTTTTAATAACAAACTTTTAGAATCCTTCCAGCTCTCTTCTATTTCTTGCTCAGTAGTAAATAACAAAGAAACACTTCCATTTTGCATGGCGAGATAAAAACGCCTTATTCAGCATTCATTACAGTATTTTATGTCATGTTTGAGACATGAAAACATCGAGGGTCTGAGAAAAGCAAGGGCACGAAGCACTGTTGCTGCAGGCCGTGTATCCTGCCCCGTCCTCTGGTAAAGCTCAGCCTGGACATGACAGCACTCGGGGCAGAGCCTTTGGAGGGAACTGAGTTCGGAGGGCCTGCACGGTGGGATGGGCGCTCTTACTAGTGCTCTCTGCTTCTCTCCACGGGTACACGCTGAGGAAGGACTCTGCGCACAGGGCAAGACAGTGGTATCTGCAAGCCAGAAGAGGCCCTGAGGCGCCTGGCCATGGACTCCTCACCTGCAGAGCAAGTGTCTGTGTTTGAGCCACCCAGGCTACGGCACTGCCTCACAGCAGCCCAGGCTGAGGAAGAAGGCTGTTGACAATGTTCTGCCCTAAAGTCCTGAGGCTACAGGAAGAAGGTTCAGTGACTGTGATCAGTGTTCTTCAGGTGGCCTGGGACCGGGACATAGCTCAGTAGTGCAGTACTCGCTTAGCAAGTCCCGTCCCCAGCATCAGCGCCCAAAAAAAAGGTCTACTTGAAATCAGTGCTGGATTGATTTTCAAGCATATTATCCCCACTCTCCTGGCTCAGGGCCAGGAGGAAGTGAAACCTACAAGAGAGTAGTTGAAGAACAACTTGCCCAAGAGGGAACTTGATGGCCAACCTTCCACAGTCCCTAAAGTCTCCACTAGAAGATGGCATTGTGGTGGGTGAAGAAGTTCATTCACGATGCCTGGCAAGGAAGGTGCAATGGAAGATGAAAGCGTATTTTAAAAATAAAGTTACATTTCATCCTAGCCATACCTTTCTCTGAATGGCAGCTCTCTTGTGGTTTAAACACAACTCTTTGGCTCTCATGAGTTGCAGGGTCTCTCGGGCAACCATGAGCTTGAGGTTCTCTAACCTGGGGGTGGCGATGGCCCAGGCAGCCTGGCCAAATCTCTTACTATCCACTTCCATTTCTTTCTGCATTCCTGTTGGGTTATAAGTAATAAAATAAAATTACAACTCATTACAAAGGGCTGAATTTATCCTTAGCCAATCCCTTTATTACCTCCATTATTACCTGTAAAACATCGGTTTTAAAATATTGTTTCATTTTAACATTTTTTTATTAGCACACAAGTAATATGTGATCACTAATATAAAAGTTAGGAAGTAAATTTTAAAAAATCAATAATAACTCATGATCTACTAGCTGAGGCAGCTGCTGCTTACATTTTGCTGCATATATGGCCAGTCTGTTTCTGTGTCTTGCTAGATAAATGAGCTTATGGAGTTTGACAAAAACAAAAGTAGGACCATCATTCTGCCTTGCATCTTGCTTATTGCACTTAATATATCAGGAATTCTTATTTATTTAAAGAGTTGCAGAGGCTCATGCTAACTAGCTATGTAGTTCTGTTTTGGGAATGTGTCATATCTTAGCAAACTGACAAGCATGAAGAATTTCCTCTTTGGGGCTGTTATGGACAGTGCTTTCACATTAACAGAAGTCCTTCACCTGGCTCCAAGGCCCTTGGGATCTGACCCTGCCTGGCTCTCCAGTCTTCTCCCTCAAGCCCATCCTCCCACCTTGGATCTGCCAGGCACCTTCAAGCCAAAGGAACTTTTCTTCCTTCCCTTGGAAGGCTGTTCTCTCTCAGCCTCTGTGTTCCCTTCAGACACTGAGGCAAGTGCTCGCTCTCAGTCTTGGTGACCACCCTGGTCAAGCCCAGTTTCTCTGTCAGAGGTTCTCAGAGCCCCGAATCTCTTCTCTTCACCTTGCTTACTGACCCTCGTTCTCCCCGTGCTGAATGACCAGGAAACAATTCTTGTGCCCTCCCAGACTGTGCAGCGTCTGCAGATGCAACCCTCATAATGAGTTCTCAGTACCTACAAGACAGTGTGTGGCACCCTGATGCTTTTAGACTTAGAGCTGAGTGTATCTTAGTATAGCATTATCACCTGTTAATGCCTTAACTGTCTCCTTAAAATAATCCGCAGTGATATCTTGAATAGAGGCAACAGCTTCTTCGGCCTTGCTGGTCCACATTTGGGCTTCCATCTGCAGGGTAGCTACCCTCTGAGGACCCAAATTATCCTCATCCAGGGATTTCTGAAAAAGAAAGGACAGCAGTAATGTAGACCCATTAGAAAATTGAAGGACATTGGTCATTGGCTTATTCAAACTGCTTTTATTACTACTAGTTAGTGAATCAAGTTTGCATCCATCCAGTGATCCCTGAGTGAGTATGAATGGCCTCAGCCAGATCTGCAAGACATAGGGCTTCTCTGGGCAGGAAGGAAAACTCACTTGCTCTCACTTCCTATTACTAGAATAACTTTCCCTAGAGAGGAAAGATGCTGTGTTATCATTAACACAGTTGTTTAAATGAGATCAGCGTTGCTAAGCACTCAGCCTAGGGTCTGGTCCATGGCATTTTAGCTATGGCTGTGGTTTCTTTGAGGGACGTGACAAGTAGCTCCTCGGTACCATGTTTCTTCTCAAAGGGAAAAATGTAATATAATCTAAATGATAGTAGGATTATATCATTTAGGAGTTCAAGATTTTGTTCAAGATTAAGACATATACTCCTCTCTGGACTGCATGTTTGTGTCCCCTCAAGTCATATGTTGAAGCCTGAATCCTCTGTGCAATGGTGTTACGAGGTGAGGCATTTGTGGGTAATTAAGCCAACAGGGTGGAGTTCTTATGAAGGAGATTAATGCCTTTCCATACAGAAGATGAGGCACAAGAGCTCTCTATCTCTGCTTTTTACCACGTGAGGACACGGCTGGATGGCCTTCCACCAACGAGGGAACACAACCTTGTCAGACACTACACTTGCTAGTACCTCAGTCTTAAGACTTTCCAGCCCCCAAAACTATGAAAAAAGTTTCTGTTGTTTGTAAGACACACACACATACACACCACATACATGAAGAAAAGACTCTAAACAATAGACTTTCAAAATAATGAAGAGAACAACTTGATCCAGGCCTAAGTGGCCTGATTTCCTCTAAATGTGCACCCATCTTTATGGTACAGTAACCTGGCAGGGCCTCGAATCTGTGGAACATGGCCCAGTGTGGAGGCACAGAGCAGGAAAACTGTCTTCAGTTCTAATTAGGGGGATTCAAGGTGAGAAGTGTGACTTTTTTTGGACTCAGATCCTTTGCTACACTGTAATTATGATAATGCCTTTTCTAGGGTCACATGCAATGAAGTCAGAATTTTGATAGCATTTACTAAAATATAAATTACTGCATTAAAACCTCGGGCCCTGCTATTGAAATATTTTTGAAATCCTTTTTCTAAGAAATCCACGTGTCCCTAGAGGTGGAAAATAAAGTAAACAAATGTATCCAAAAAATACATCAGTACAAAGATATTTAATCTTTTATGCAAGTCTTAGAATACTAAGAGGATGAACTGAGGATGAACTGCCGGGGCCTTGTGCATGTTAAGTACATATTCTGCCACTGAGCTGTACCCCCAGCCCCAATTCTTAAAACTAATTTTAAATATAAGCTCAGTGTATCTATAACATCATCTAAACATAAAGATGAACCCTAACAAAATAAAAATGCAGATGAGCCTGAAACATAACTAAAGACATAATATGATAGATAGTAAGTCCGATAAAAAAATATAAGGGACATACCAAAATATTAAGCTTTCTTGAGGTTGCACATTCTCGCTGATTCCTAAGTGGCATCAGTAAAAACTGGTAAAACTCAGTTGCTGCCAGAACTAATTCCTGATATGCTTTATCTTCTTTTTGATAAAGTTCCATTAATGCTACCATTGTATTGATTTTTCCATGTCTCTGAAGAATCTAGAAGGCAAAATATAAAAGTCAATGCTGGGTGTTATTTATAAAATCATACCAAACAAACTAAATAAAAGAAACCTAACCAGGTGTGGTGGTGCACACCTTTAATCCCAGCACTCAGGAGGCCGAGGCAGGAGGATTGCTGTGAGTTCAAGGCCAAACTAAACTTCATAGTGAAACCTTGTCTCAAAAAGAAAAAAAGAAACCTAATGTTCTCAACTTTACTACATCAATTTTAAATATTGATTAAATATGAAAATGTTGTCATTCAACTAAAATGTCAAATAAAACAAAATGTATATCTATGACAAACTATCTGCCATCAGTGAGCTCTGTATTTTCAAACACTGCTTTAAAAGATGAGGACTTTTGATCTATAAAACATGGAAAAAGCAGAGCACAACATTTTACCTTAACATTGTACTAAGTTCACCAAGACGAGGGCCCCAAAGAGACAAATGTTAACAGCAGCTATCTGCAAGTCCTGTATGGTGAGTGGTATGTTTTCATTCAACTTTTCTGACTGTAAAGAAGTGTACTTCTTTCTAAAAACTCATAAAGACATTCTAGAGATGTCATCAAGGACCTAGAAATTGACACCTTTCTTTCCCCAGGCTCATATTCTGCCTGGCTGTTGGAGGCCACTATGAAGCGGCTCTGTGCAGGATTTAAAATCAACTAATTGGCTTTCTATGTTTATCTGTGAGTCTGTCCTAGGCCTTGGCCCCTTGCCTGGCGATGGGAGCTGATTCATAGTAAGTGAACCTCTATGAATCACTGGTCCTGGCTGAGGCCTGTAGTGGCCTGTGAAGCCAGAGATACCTCTGTAGTGGCAAGACAAGGGCACAGCTGTGGACACTTGGCTCAAACATCAATTGAGTAGATAGAGACAGCAGCTGCAGGAATTACTCCTACAGTCTCACTCCTACCATGTCTTCATGAAGATAAGATGGTTCTCCTAAATTGACATGATTTATTACTTGGAGAGGTCTTTGAAGTGACTCCCAAGGTCCTGCTCATTGCCTGCGCCTTCCTCAGGTTTCCCCACCCCTTGTTTTGGACCTAATTTAAATGGGCCGTCCAGAGAAATCTTTGTCTTAGCCCTCAGAGTCTCGAACTTAGCTAAAGGGTTTTGACCCTCCTGGAGCCCTAAAATCATACCACTTGTCTCATTTTATTTAAGCCTCTGCCATACACTCATTTGGGAGATTGAGGATCTAGGTCAGGACACAATACCTGGCCACCAGCAGAGCAGACCCATTTGTGGAACCTGCACTGCTGTTCTGGTGCCTGCTAAGCACAGCTTCTAATATAGGGCAGAAAATATAGTGACCAGCTTATAACCCAGGTGAACCTGTCTGCTAAGAAATGACTCTCCCCAGTGAAGAGAGATAGGAGGGGGAAAATGGCAAAGTGGTGACTCGTAGCAAAATTTGGTGTCTCCAAGATCTGGAATATAGACATTCGAAAATAACCTGATGCAGAAAAAGCAAAGCACTAGGAATCCAGGAAGAAATGAAAGGAAAATTTAGAAACTACAGAGAAGTTGGAAAGAAGGTCCACAAAGCAGAGGGAAAAAGGAAACAGCTGTGGCTATCTCTCCAGCTCCTGTGGCTCATAGAGAGGAGAACAACTCCCCAGAAGCAATCCAGGGGAGACAGTCACAATCAGGGAGAATGCCAGAAAAGATCCCCAGAGAAGCTGAAACCCAGGGCAGGAAAGGTGCTTTCCCCCGGAAGTGAGGAGCCAGGCCCAGCTGAGCAGCGCTGCGTGAAAGGGTTGCAGGTTTTCAGGCCTGAACCTTTGCCTGCTCCCTGCATCCAGCACAAGTCCAAGGGCTGATGTCTTCCCTATGCAGCAGTGTGGGCAGCACAGAAAGTGCCACAGGGTACACAGAGGGACTTCTGGAATAGGGGCACCTCACACATCCACAGGCCGTGAGGCTGGGTGGAGAAAAGCAAGACTTGCTGGGCTCCAAAACTGCAGATGCTAGAAGGAAACCACTTATTCAACAACACAGAGAAAAAAAAGTTTTGTTTTTGGATTTATTTTCTTTCTTCTTTTTCCCTTTCCCCTCCTTTTGCTTTTCTTTTTCTTTTTAATTTTAAAACTTTTATTCTTGTTATTTTTACCTTTTTTCTTTTATTTCTATTGTTTTGTTCTGCTACCTTTATCTAATTCTATAGCTATCTTTCTAATTCACAAGAGAATCCTTTGCCTCACTTTTCCCTCCTTTCTCATCTCCCATTGTTCAATTTTTCAAATTTTTCTTTTTGCAATCTTGCATTCCCAATCCTTATATATTTAACAGTATACATGAGCTTTTATTGATCTTTAAATAGTGAACTATGTTACCACTGAGTTCTTTTCTATCATCAGTGGACATATCATTATTGCATCTAGCAGATATTTGCTGAATATCAGTATTTGGTTTGTCTTAGGGTTTATACTAAAGTAAATTTATTTTCTAGGGTTAAGGGTGGTACATTTTGAGTTCTTATGGTATGTCAGTAACCAGTTTGTCTTAGATGATATTACTTTTGCTGACTTACTTAATATGGCCATGGTCACATAGTTTAGCAATAGGTTTTCTCTGTATGCCAAAACCTGGAGTATGTTTATGACACTGATGAAACTTCAGTCCATTCCCAGATAAATGGGTGCTGAGCCAACACACCACGTCCTCCCTCCCAAATAAACACAGAGAACTGGGACACAAGCAAAAGACTAAAGTTAGGCACACACTGAAAAGCAGACTACATAGCTTTCCATACTAGCAACACGGTCTTTCCACTATAAGTATAGTGGATATCTAAGCACAAAACAAAACAAACTAAAAACCACAAAACAATAGAAACATGAGAAGACACGGCAAGAAAATGTCTCCAAAAACTCCCAACTCACCTAATGGGCCTTGAGAAAGAAAGCCAAAGCCACACAGCCAAATCATTTGAAAGGATAACAGACTAAACCAGACCAATGACATCCTCCCAGGGCTAACAGAAAATATAACTAATCACATAATGGAGCTAATAATCCAGGAGCTTATAGAAGACACAAATAAAAGCTAGTTAATCTAAACAAAATGATACAAAATATGGATGACAAGTTTAGCAAACAAGAGTCCATGAAAAGATTTCAAACAGAAATCCATGAGCTTAAGTTATATTGAAAGTACGGACAGCAGAAGTGACCAATGTGGGGACAGACTATCAGATGCAGAAGACAGGGATGCTTTTAAAGAACAATTACTCAGCGGGTGATCTCTTTAAAACATGGAAAATGCATTCAGCTGCTGTTAGAGAACACCAAGGTGACTAAGATTAATTGGAGTAAGTGAAAAACTAGAAGACAGCACAAAAGCTGTCTTGCAGCTTACAAAAATACCTGTTTACAGAAATAGTAGCAGAAAACATCCCAAATATTGAGAAATAATTAAATATACAAATAAGTGAGGCATGCAGAACCTAAAGAGCCACAATCAAAACAACTTCTCTATGTCACATCTGTAGTCAAAATACCAGCAGTCCAACACAGGGACAGAATCTTAAAAACTGTTAGAGAAAAGCAACAAACTCCTAATAAGATAAACTTATTAGAATTACAGTAGAGTTCTCAACACAAACTTTAAAGGACAGGAGAGCT
Organism: Hydrochoerus hydrochaeris; assembly: GCA_004027455.1. NCBI lineage: Eukaryota > Metazoa > Chordata > Mammalia > Rodentia > Hydrochaeridae > Hydrochoerus > Hydrochoerus hydrochaeris. The sequence continues at coordinate 10,588 of PVLA01011691.1, forward strand.
TGAAGTATTTCAAGCTCTAAAAGACAACTTCCAATCCGGACTTACATATCCTACAAAACTAACTTTCAAAATTGGTGGAGAAATAAGGTATTTCCATAGCAAAGAGCACCTCAAAAAATTCATGGCCCCCAAATCAGCAGTTCAAAAATTCTGAACGACACCCTCAGAAAGGGCAAGGAAGCCAACAATACCAAAAATCTAACAGAATGAATGCACCAGGCAGAGTGAGCAGTTCAGCAGAAGGATGAAAAAAATGGAAATCAGCAACGGGAAAATGATGCAGTGATAGGAATAAGTCAGTAATTTCCAGTAAAAACTCTCGATGTAAATAGTCTCCATTCCCCAGTCAAAAGACACAGATTTAGCCTGGGGCAGTGGCTTACTCCTATAATCCCAGCAGTTGGGAGGCAGAAACAAGAGGATCACCACCAGTTTGAGGCAAGCCTGGGCTACATAGTTCAAGACCAGCTTGAACTACATAGCAAGACCCTGTCTCAAAAACGAAAGAACACAGATTAGCAGAATGGAGCAAGAAACAAAACCAATGATATGCAATATACAAGAAACACACTTAATCAAAAAGAAATACATAGATTTAATCAAAGAATGGAAAACAATATTCCATGCAGTGGGAACTGGAAGAAAGCAGAATTAGCTATCCTAATTTCAGACAAAGTGGATAATAATTATAAACATAACAGTATATGCACCAAACAGCAGCATGCCCCAACTTCATAAAACAAACACTACTGGATGTAAAAAAAAAAAAATTATGTAAAACACCAACACAATCATAATGGGAATCTCAATATCCTACTGTCACAAACAGATCAACTAGACAAAAACATCAATGAAGAAATACACGAGTTGAACCAACCTTTCAAATAATTAGAATAAAAAGGTACCTGCAGGGTGTTTCTTCCACTGAATACACAGAATACACATTCTTCTCAACACCACACCGGACTTTCTCCAAAACAGACCATATGCTAGACTAGTGATGGCAAACCTTTTAGAGACCAAGGTCCCAAACTGCAACACAAAACCCATGTATTTATCACAAAGTGCCAACACTGCAAGCAAACCTCAATACTGAGGCTTAAGTTTAGAAACTGTTACTTAGTGCTCAACTGTTATTTAGTGCTCAGCTGCTGGGGCAACTCAGCTCACATGCTGAAGGGAGGCTCTGTCAGCCTGCCACACACAGCACACATGCCCTAGGTTCACTACCACCATGCTAAACCATAGAGCGTACTAAGTAAACACAAAGAATAAAAGTTATCCCATGCATATTATCAAAGCACAGTGCAATGAAACTAGAAATCAATGAAAAAAGAAGCCATGAAAATTATGCAGACAAATAGAAATTAAACAACATTCTCTTGCATAATCCGTGAGTCACAGAAGTAATTAGACAGTTTCTAGACTCAAACAATAATGGCAGTACAACGTACCAGAACCTATGGCACACAATGAAAGTGATCCTAAGAGGGAAGCTTCTAGCTGTGAGTGCCCACATCAGAAAAACAGAGCAAGCACAAAAACAGTACATTCCTGATTTATGAACATTCAAGTTGTGAACTGTCACAGGTAACGAACAGATGTCACATTACGAATGTTCCTAGATGCGAACAAATTGCAGAAGTAGCTTAACTATCTACCAGACACTGTCACAGTTGTGCTGCTGTGTTTATGGTACAATGTGATAGTGTACAGCAGTACAGTGCTCAGTCAGTGCTCAAGAGTTTGTCTACTGCAGTGATGACAAACCTTTAGAGCTTTCAATGATACAGCCTTCTGCAGCGTGCATGCCATAGGTTCACCACCACTGCCCTAGCCAATGTTACCCCCCACCTCCCCGAAAATGAAGAAATGGAAAAGTTAATATCACAAAAGACTCCAGCAAAATCAAGATTATTAGTAAGTAATGTGGTACCACAGTTTAAAAACTTAATTTGTTTTATGACTTTGGGGAAGATGACTACACTTGTGTTTGTGTGGGGTATATGGCCATTGTTTGTCACCCAGTGTGGAGTTTTTGAATGGAAGCAAAATTTTGCCAAATGCTTTTGTTTGTGAATCAAACTGTTCACAAACAGAAGCATTCATAAACTGAGGTGTTATTGTACTTTGAGAACCTATACTCTAATAAAATGGAGAATTCATAATAGATTCCTAAATATATATGAATTACTAAAGCTGAACCAAGAAGACATAAAAATACTGAATAATCCAACATTATCAGGCAAAGAGATTGAGGAAGTAATAATAAAAAAAAACTATCAACTAAGAAAAGTACAGATCTTGATAGATTCACTCCCCAATTCTTCAAGAACTTTAGGAAAGATCTGAAAAAAATACTCCTCAAACTCTTTAATGAAATGGAAATGGAAGGAGTGCTCCCAAAGTCACTCCTGGAAGCTAGCATCGCCCTGATGCCAAAACCAGAAAAAAAAAAGTCAACAGAAAAGGAAAACTACAGGCTAGTCCTGTAAATGAATATTGATGCAAAAACCCTCAATAAGATACTGGTGCCAAAACCATCTAAAAGACCAAGTAGGATTCAACATAGGGAGGTAAGGATGACCAGCATGCACAAATCAACAAATGTAATGCACCACATAAACAGAAGCAAGGATAAAAATCACATTGTCTCAGTTGACAGGGAAAAAGCCTTTGATAAAATACAATATCCATGTGATTAAAAACCTGAAGAAAATAGGTATAGAAAGTCTTTATCTCAACCTGATTAAAGACATATGTGACAAATCAACAGCCAACATCATATTAAATGGGAAGAAGCTGAAAACTTCCTTTCTCTAATCAGGAGCAAGATAAGGCCATCTGTGATCACCACTACTGTTTGATACAGTTCTCAAAACATTAGCCAGAGAAACCAGGAAAGAAAAAGAATCAACAATAATATGTATAGAAAAGAAGAAGTCAGTTTATCATTATCTGCAGATGCATGATTCTCTACATGGATGACCCAAAAATTTCCACCAAAAGACTCTTAGAATTAGTACCCTAATTCAGTAATGTAGTAGGATACAAAGTCAACACACAAAAAATTAACAGTATTCCCACACACCAGTGATAAACTCTCCAAGAAAGAAATTAAGAGAAAAAACTTTCAAAGTAGCATCAAAAAAAGTTAAATATCTAGGAATTAGCCTAACCAAGGAAGTGAAAGATCTCTACAACAAAAACTACAACACTCTGAAAAAGATTAAAAAGGACATCTGAAAATGGAAAGATATCCCTTCTTTCTTGATAGGCAAAACAAATATACTCAAAATGGCAAAATTTCCAAAATTGATATGCAGATTCAGTGCAATCCAAATCAAAATATCAATAGCATTCCTCACAGAACTAGAGAAAACAATCTTAAAATTCATATGGAACCAGAAGAGACCTTGTTATAGTTTGTCTAGATGTGCCTCCTGTGGTCATGAAGGGGAGTGTTTTTTCCAAGGTGACTGAATCTAAACTTTGTGGTTGGTTCATGGTTTAGTGCTGGGATCAGAAGTGTGAGTGCTACACTCGCCCCAGGGCGAGTAGCCTGCATACAATAAAAAGGGCAGAAAGAGGTTTGTTTCCCCACTTTTTTGCTCTTATTGCTTTTGGTATCTTCTGCCACCATGAACTGTTGCCCCTCTGCCATGTGCCACCCTGCCTTGGAGCCAGCTGATGATGGACTGAAGCCTCTACAAACTATTAGCTAAAACAACCTTTCTCCCTTAATTTGGGGTATCAGGTATTTTTTCTCAGCAACAAGAAAACAACAGACCTAGAATAATAAAAGCAACCCTGAACAACAAAGATAAGGCAGGGGGCATCACAACCCCAGACTTCAAGTTTATGCTACAAAGCTACAGTGATAACTACAGCATGATGTTGGCAAAAAGCAGACATGTGCATCAATGGAACAGAATTAGAGGATACAGAAACAACTCCAAGCACATTTAGATACCTGATCTTTGACAAAGGGGCCAAAAACTTACAACGGAGGAAAGATAACCGCTTTACCAAATGGTGCTGGGATAACTGGCTATCCACAGGTAGACCGAATCTAGATCTGTATCTCTCACAATGTTTTAAGCTAAAATCAAAATGAATCAAAATCTGTATATTAAAACAGAAACCCTTAATTTGATGAAGATAAAACAGGTAAAACCTTCAAAGACATATGTGGAGACAAGGAATTTCTCAACAAAACTCCAATGACACAAGAAATAACAGCAACCACAGACATATGGAAACACAGCAAGTTACAAAGCTTATGCACAGTAAAAGAAACAACTAAGAGAGAAAAGAGATGACCCATAAGACGGGGAAAAAAATTCTGCCAGATTTTTTTTTTTTTTTTTTTGTACTGGGGATCGAACTCACGATCTCACTCTTGCCAGGCAGGTGCTTACACTGCTAAGCTAAATCCCCAGCCCCAGCCAGCTATTCTTGAGACAGAGGACTAATATCTAGAATGCATAAAAAACTCAACAATATTAGATACCCCAAAATAAAAGATCCAATCAAAAACTGGGCAACTGAAATGAACAGATGCTACTCAGAAAAATAAATAAAAATGGTCAATAAACACATGAAAATATGTTCAGCACCTTTAGCCTTTAGAGAAACTCAAATTAAAACAACACTGAGATTTCCTCTTACTCCAGAATGAATGGCTATCATCAAGAAATCAGATAACAACAAATACTGGTGAGGGTATTGTAAGGAATGAGAACCCTTCTCCATTGTTGGTGGGAATGTTAAACTAGTACAACCTCTGTGGAAATCAATATGGAGGTTTCTCAAAAAACTAAAAATAGAAATTCCATTTGACCCTTCTAGTTATCTTCCTGAAAAGATTAAAGTCATCATATTGGAGTGATACATACATACCCATATTAATAGCAGCACAACTCATAGTAGCTAAATCATAAAAACAGCCTATATGTCTATCAACAGATGAATGAATGAAAACAAATGTGGTGCTACATGCAATGCAGTACTCTGCCATAAAGAAGGATAAACTTGGGCCAGGGATTTAGCTCAGTGGCATAATCGCCTGCCTGGCAAGCGCAAGGTCGTGAGTTCAATCCCCGGTACCGCAAAAAAAAAAAAAAAAGGATAAACTTGAGTCATTTGTAGAATGAATGCACCTTGAGATCATAATATTAAGTGAAATATATCTGACACAGCTTAAATATCACGTGGATTCTTCTATATGAGAAACCCAAAATATAAATAATAAAATAATAAAGAGCAAAATAAAAGATAAGAGGAAATAGGGGGATCTTTTATATACGGGAAGTGAACTGAGAGATAGAGTGAAGGAAGAGGGGGAGGGGATAAAAAAATTAACATTTGTACCAACTCGCCATGAGAAATGTGATCATCATGTACTACAAACATATACTAATTTTTTAAAAGAGAAATAAAATCAAGTCATAGACTTTTTAAAACCAATACATTCTTAAAGTCTTCTACTTCCATTCTTCTCCTAAAAGATAAACTGATCTAATCTCAGACATGGTTTTATCCAGGTAATAATACAGTAGTGTTAAGAGAGAAAAAAGTTCCCTGACCAAAATTAAAACACATAGACACAAAAGTAAAAAGGCAACTGGCACTTTTCAGCCTTATTTCTTAAACTATTCAGAAAGAAATCCAGAATCAAAACATTCAGCTAAATGTTATACATTCTAACCAATACAAATTCTGAAATCGATTTCGTTCCTATTCTAAATGAGTATACACTTCCATAGGCATGGTATGTTTTATTTCAAACCCTTCACCCATTTCTGAGCTTCAAACCGGTGAATTAAAGGATGTAACCAGTCAGTTCAGTAGTATGAGCTTTACACTAACTCATGCTTAATATTTTCTAAATGAACTTCAATTTGAAAGAAACCTGACTTTTCCAATATCTCCATATATAAATGTTGGAGTTTAATGAGAAACTATTTCTGTGTGACATCATTATCAAAAATTAAGTTTAATTTTTAAAAAACGATCATGGAGCTCAAAAGCTGATGGACTCAAATACCTGTAGTCTCCTCACACTGTAAAGTAAAATCAAGACAGAAGTGGGTGTGTAAACATCGACACACAAAACCCACATCAAATGACCCACCTCACTAACAACTACGTTTTTAAAACCACTTTAGTTCGAAGCCCTCTACGTCGTCCTCTCAATTTCCATCGGATCTTCCCTGGAGAATCTAGGTCGGCTTCCTTTGGTCCGCGGTAGCATTTCCCACGCGCGGGGCCTCCCCCCAACCCCGCCCCCGTGCGCGGCCCCGCGCCCTCCTCCGCGCGCCCGTACCTGCCTCAGTCGCTCTCCGCTCTCCGTCTTGCGCGCGCGCAGCTGGCTCGCCCGGAACGCGCCCAGGGTCTCGCTGTCTTCCGCAGCAAACGTTCCCGGGAAGAGCGCGTGGCGCACGGTGTCCCCGCCGCAGACCTCGGCCGCTGCGTCCAGGTAGCGCTCCAGCCCCGCGCACAGCTCCTGCAGCTCCGCCTCGTCGGGGCCCTCAGGCCGCGCCGGCCACACGAACGCCCACAGCACGTCCCCGAGGCCGCGCGGCTTGGCCAGCTCCGGCGGCAGCTTGGGGAAGAAGCGCTCCAGGCCCGGGGCCAGCGCTGCCAGCTGCTGGTGCGCGCCGCACAGCCCCGCGGCCGACAGCACCTCGGCCCAGTCCGGCGCCCGGTCGGTCGCCGAGCGGTCATGGCAGGTCACGGCGAACTGGCGCTTGGCCGCGTTCCAAGCCACCAGGAAGCGCAGCCGGCGCCGCTTGGGCGCTGCGAATAAGTCCTTGCGCAGCGGCACCCAGCCCTCCAGGCTGTCAGGCTGCTCTTCCTCCATGGCCGCCCTGACGCCGCTCGGGGCGCCGCGCTCACGTCAGCCTCCCCGGCGCCGGATTGGCCGGGTGGATGACAGAAGGGAGAGGCCGCGCTAGCCAATGAAACGTCTCGGAGCCAGCCGGGTGGCTTAAGCCTGTGAATTCCAGCACTGAAGTCTCAAATTCGAAGTCCACCCTAGGAAACGGCGAAATTGGGAGAACGGGCGTGTCCTCAGTAGCGGACCGCCCCTTGGTTCAATCTCGGGTAGCAGGAGTGGGGGGTGATTCACTTCCATCTCGATCATCACAAATCAGTCCGTTTAGCCGCCCCGCTGGCGCCTGGCCGCCTGTCACCTCGCCTTCCTCACCTTTGCACAGACTGACTCTGAGGAAATACTTGTTAAATGAACGCGTTGCATTTTCAGTCCCCTGAACTAAGCGCTGAACTTCCTGAGAACAGTGACGCGGTTGGCTCAGTCTTCTGTCATCAGGGCCCCAGCGAAGACGTGGTCCCTGCCCCAGATAATGTATGCCAGGAACATCAAACATTCAGTGCAGCCCAGCAGTTACTTATTGAGGGCCTCTGGGAGCCATGCAATGGGGGAAGCTGCGGTTTCCTTTCTGTGGATACCACAGGCTACACCTGCGCTTCTGAAGACTGGCCGTCTCTCTAAAGCGACCTGGGTGGCCTGAGGGCAGCGTGTGGGCACCAGGTCTTGAGGAGAACTCTGCTCTCCCCCAAGGAGCCCACGGCCTCTGGGCCTTTCAGTCCCATGCTCCCTGCCCTCTGAGTGTCCTCTTTAGCTGAGGTGATCTGTTTTCCCCAAACTAGTTTTATATATTATTCTACTTAATATGATATAATATTGTTTTAAATATCTTTTTTGCATATTCATCACTATAAGCTTTTTTTTTTACTGTTTGCTTTATATTGTTTTATCCTGTGTAGTTGTTTCCTACTTAATTTGATTTTTCAAAATGAAACTAGGAGTGCTTTTAATTATAAAAAATATTATTTTTCATTTTGCAAGACGGGAATAAGTTTGTGTCTTCTTAGAAAATAAATACAAAAAAAAGCCAAAAATACGTACCAAATTTAACAGTATTAGTGCTAGGGTGCACGGCTGGTTGTGGTTTTTTGCCTTCTGATTCTTCTATAGTATATTCTTTTAAGCCAAATAGCATACATTATGATAAAAAGGAAATACTTTAAAAGAAAGATAAATATGGTTATTACAAAACAGACATTATCAAAAGTAAAGTAGTAAAATAACTCAAGATAAACTGTTCCCATTGTGTGTATGTGTTCATTTGCATGAATGCAAATGTGTGTGTGTATATTTGTGAATGATGTTATTTTAGTCCATTCTAGCTACTGTAGTGATTCTGTATCCAGTGAGAGCTTGTTTCCTGCTTTGTAGATAACTTTCCTTTACTGATTCCTCACAGGATAGGAAGGGACAAGGGAGCCCTCTGGACAGCCTCTATAAGGACACCCATCCCCTTCATGGGGCTTTGCCTTCATGACCTGCACCTCACAGAGGGCACATTTGCAAATATCTCTCCCTAAGCATTAAGCACAACATGAATTTGGGGTGACATAAACCTATGTGTATCTGTGTGATAATTTTAATGAGTTCAATTTAACTGGGCCACAGGGGTGCCCAGATATTTGGTTCAACATTATTTTGGCTGTGTCTCTGAAGATGGTTCTGGATGAATTAACATTTAACTCTATAAACTGTGCTTGGGGGCAAATATCTGTGATCCCAACACTCCAGAAGCTGAGACGGAAGGATCACCATGAGTTTGAGGCCAGCCTGAGTTACATACTGAGAATTTTTTTTTTTTTTTACCTCTGAAGACTAAGTCAGATTGCAGTCTGATGTGGCTGGGCATCATCCAATCAGCTGAAGGCTCAGAAAGGCTGAGAGAGACTTCCTCCTGCCAGCCTGCTTTCCTCTAAAGTGGGAAACCAGGTTTTGTCTTTCACTCACAGTAACACATTGGCTTCTCAATGTTGAGCTTGCCAGCCTTCAGACTGGAACTGTAGCAGAAAATGCCCCTGCCCTTGCCTCCAGTATACTTCAGTTTCTGTTAGTTGCTCGGGTAACCCCCAATTTACTTCATTTCCTGCTACAGTTCTGTTACTACTGTCTTCTAGAAATGGTTGCTCACTATGATGCATATTATAAGCACCACTCAAAGACAGCTACTTCCCACTTACAGATCTTGTGAGAATGCTAGCCCACCGCTGTTTAGGTCCTGATACTTTGGGAATGAATCCCTATCAGTGCCTATTAATGTTCAATAAATCTGCCTCCAAATCCTGGGTGACATTTTGGTGTTTCTGTTTGCTGCTGCAGAACTACACTGTCTAATCTCCAGGGCTTTGACTTGCTGACTACTGAATGTGGGACTTGACCTCAGTAATCACGCAGCCAGTTCATTATAATCTCTTTCCATATACCTCACCAATGAGAATCTCTAGAGATGAATACATGTTCCACATGAGAAAGAGAGAGGATCTAAGCATTTGTCAGGCCCTGAGAGCCAGCAATCACTATGACACTGTCTCTTTAGGAGCAGCTTAGCATCTTCAGCTCCTGCCCTGGCCTCTTGGAGTGTAGAGAGCAGAGGTCTGGTGCTTCCTCCCCTCAGAACAGACTTCCTGGTTGAGAGACTCAAGCCAAAGAAAAGAGATTTTAGTATTAGCTAAATCATGTTGGGTTTCTAGAGTTAATACACTGAGCTAGACATTCACTTACTGAATTTGAGAGTGTGATTTCAAGGTGAGATTAGGGTGAGGCAAAGCAGCTGGGCAATTGAGCATGCTCTGTCAATCAGGGAGAACTATCAATCATAAAATTCAGGACACTTGTGCAGAACACTAGCTGAGCCCTGCACCTAACACACGTCAATCAGAGAACGCTGTCTTCAGTGCTTCTGACATGAGATCAACCGAGGTTTTGGTAGGACAGCCTAGAGTGACATCGAATAGGGCATGGGTGGGAAATCTATAAAAGCCAGTGACCATTACCCTCACTGTATGCCTTTTCAGTACATCTGCATGCTGCAGGGTGTACTTCTTTTCTTACTTTACCTGGCCTGCCCTCACGGTGCTGAGCACCTTGTTTTCAGAGCACTTTTTCCTTTTTTTTCTCCCTACTTTGACCTTTTTTACTAAGTATAAAATCTCTACATTCTTTGCAGGCCTTGTCCAATTCTTTGAATAGGACAACAAGCACCTAGAGGGACCCCTAGAGTATCCTGTTACCTGATAACAGAAAGACATACAGGTAGGCTGTGCAGAAAGTCATAGGATCTACTGATTTTGATCCAGAGAGAATAATTGCCACTTAAAGCACACTTCAAAGGAATGATGGGAGAGATAGAAGTTCACTGAATACCCTAGAGTTGGGCTTTGCTGCAAACAGCCCTGCCCCAATCCATGCGGCCAGCCATCCAACCCCAGGTCTCCAGCCCCCACCCTAAATGAAGAAACTAGGAGTGCAGCATGTGATTTCTCCTGGCAACACTTGAGTGGTGAGAAGCAGCAAGACAGCTCTGGCAGGTCTATATTTGGACTTGAACTCCTGGCAGGCCTGTTGCTATTTGTGGTTGGAGGCAGCTTGTGTTACCACCCGGGTTTGTTGTTCTGTGGACAGCCTGGCCTGGCCATAGAAGGAGCCAGGTGGCCAGTAGGGGCGTACAGAGGTCACCAGGGAAAAAACCTGCTGAGTAGGGATTTGATTTTCCAGCAGAATTCCAGGTCTTCTGAATTAAGCATCTTTGGACCCTTCACTCAGCAGGCAAGTTTTGGGATAGTCCTGTTTTTCTAATGCAAATTGTATTATGATAAACTCTCAGGTTACTGCTACTACGTTAATGCAAAATCTTTCCTGAGATAAGAAAGGATATCATGGTGAATTGCAGGGGTTTAAACTACACCTAACAGCTTAGATGTTTTCTGTGCTTTCATGAGGAAGGATGTACTTTAACTGAACAGGGGGTGGTGCCAGGTACTGAAGTTTCTCATAAAAATAAGGAGAGGCTGGTGATCCTTACCATGTGTGCATAGGTATGTTCAGTGCCCGGACTTTGTAATGGAACAGTTTGGAATCCTGGTTGTTGATATCATCTGGATAGAATATTGGGTTGATAAATATTTCTATTTTAATTGGTACACACATGCCCACAAGTCATCATGCTTTGATTTAAACACTGAAAATCAGCTTGTTCTGCAGGCAGCCCACTCCTGCCACAGGTTTCCGGGTCTGGGCTGTGCCTGTATAGCTGAGTGGAACCCTTTTGCTTTTCTATACAGCTAATATCTTAATGCAAGTTTTCTTTAGCTGTTGCTCAGGAATTACAAAGGGCTACATAGCTGTGTTTCTACAATTTTGTCCCTCTCTGTCACAGATTTCAGTAGATTCACAACAATGCCATGACCCATATAAGGTTAAAAAGTATTCTGAAGGATACTTTTCTAATTAAAACACAGAAATGCTTCTCCTGTGTGGGACTGAGCAAACGTCTTTCTTGTTGTGGTTAACTGCCACTTTATGGTATAGAGGTGAAGCAGTCCATCTAGTATATTCAATGTAGATAGTTATCTGTTACTGCATTAAGCCTGCTTTTCATAATTTATAAAATGACAATACATTCTGGGTTTTTCTTTCTCTCCAAATTCTGATTGTTAAGAAACTGAGAGAGCATAGGTGCTGAAGAGAAGCAGGAGGAGAAGTGTATGTGTGAACTGTGGGCTGTGTTACACAATTTCTGCTTTGGGGTTCGGCACACAGACAAGTTTGTTTGTACATTCAAAGGGCAAACATGGGGTGAATGCAAGCAAATATGGGTGTGTATGTGTCCCAGAGCTTATGTGCCTGGGGGTTCACCCTGTTCTTGTTGGGATTTTCTCCAGAGGTTGCTGGGATGTTTGCTTTCCAGCCTTTGTTAGAAGGCTTTCTTGCCATGCTTTGGGGGCAATACAGAATTGTGGTTGTCTCTCTTTTGGTAACACATGAAAGTGTAAATGTGATTTTCCTGTGGGTGCATGATTTAGCAAAAACCTGGGTTTAGATCCAAGCTCTTCATCTGACTGGCTGTGTGGGCAGCACACAGCCCAGGGCTAGATGCAGAGTGGGTGTGGAGATCCTTGTCAGATGGGCAAGCCCCTTGCTCTCACAGGAATTCGGCTTTTCTGTCTAGAATTCAGAATGCCAGGCTCTGCCTCAGGCTCCTAGAAGCACCTGCTGTGGGGAGAGCCAGGACCTGAAGCTGTGTGTCTGCCTGATTTTGGGGCTGTCATGTTTTGATGCTTTCTCCCATCCTCAGCTGCTCTTGGGGACCGATGTTCCCACAGCAACTGCAGATGATTGCATACTTCTGTGGCCACCATGGGCTGTGCCTTCTTGGTCCTTAGTTTTCATGGGAGACCAGGAAGGAAGCTTCTGATTTAGCCCAAGTAGGTGTTGCCCATTCCAATAGTGGTAGTAATACATAGAAAAACCAATAAAAACAGCGGGTAACATTTACTGGGGACTTTCTTTGAGCCATGTACTATGCTAAGCATTTGACACACATATTTTATTGAAAGATCTGTCTTGGGAGCTAGACACTGTGAGAAAGCCTGCTGTGTGGTCCACGGAAGTGAGGTCTAGTGGGATGACTTCCCGAAGCCCATGCTACTAGGATGCAGCAAAGACAGGACACAAGGCAGGATCATCTAGATCCAAAGGACAGTGGCCTGGGGAGATAGTTTCCAGAGGGTCAAGACATGGAGGTAGAATCAGCATAAGTGATCACTCATTAGGTCAGGTGATATGAAAGACGAGCTCCAATCTCTGGTTTTAGGCCAGAGGGAGCAGGCATCACGTTATTTTTAATGGAACATAGCAATCTGGGCCTTGTGAATGGATGTCACAGTTGTGCAGGGTGGATGGGTGGGGAGTAAAAGAGTAGCAGGCAGGGAAGGACAGAGAGTTCTCCGCAGGAAGAGCAGTTGGAGCAAAGGTCTGAGGTGGAACCACATGGAAGACACCAGGAGGGGTCAGAGGGACAGAGGTCATCAGCTAAATGCTGTGGCTGCCTGAGGAGGGAGGGTAGCAGGATCGGCAGTGTCCAAGGGAGCCCTCTGAAGGCAGGCTGGGTGGACTTAGCACTAATACCTGGGTGGTGCAGCACGGTGCTGGGTCATATATGCTGGGAGACTGCAAGGACAGTCACGTGGTGCATGGCAGCAGACTGGGGACAGGTGGTTTTGAGGAAGACTTTTGCCCACAGGGTGGCACTTAGAGTGATGTTGGAGCCACAAGAGAGAAGCAGTGTGACTTCAGCAGATGTGACCAGAGCTTGTACTATAGGAGGGAGCAGCCTCCTGGGTCCCAGGAGAAAAAGAGGGTGGTGTCTCTGGGAAGTTGTGCCCAGCCCAGGGTGGGGTGATAATCATCTGTTTGTCCATCTTCATGAGTGTCTTTAGTTGTGATTTTTGTTTTTTGTACCAGGAATTGAACTCATGACCTTGCATTTATCATGCAGGCATTTAAGCTACTGAGCCATATTCCAGGCCCTTTAGTTGCACTCTCGTGGCTGCCTCCATGTCCTGTATCAGTTCAAAGCATTTACCTTTCATGGTCATTTTGACTTTGGGGAGAGGCAGAAGTTACACAGTGCCAGATCCAGTAAATAAGGTAGATGAAGACACACCATGATGTTTTTATGAGCAATTGGATGGCACTCAGCAGCAACATTTACTATATTTTGATCAGACCTCATAAAGACACTCATGAAACAGAATTCCTGAGCCACTTCAGAAAGCAGCAAAAGCAATGAGATATGTGAGTCTGAAGTGAGGGGGAGTGTATTGACAGTGATTTTTACATCGATACATTTTTAAAACTTAAACATGTTTTGTGCAGTGGAATCACACCTCATACAGGAATGCGAAGGCAGGACTCAGAGCTTTGTAGGATAGAAGGTTTTGATTGCTTTGCTGAAAATCCTCTGCCATGATATGGAACTGCAAGACCCAGGATGAGTCATGATGAGAGAGGAGGTGAAGTGGTATTTCCATAGCTGGGAGGCAACTGTGACCTTGTGAACCAGTAAAGGAGAAAGTGACGGAGAGGCAGACACTATGCACCTGTGCTGGATGAGTCAGTGGTCCCTGGGGCCTTGAGCATCCAGTGGAGGAGACCTCCTGGTCCAGCTCAGGGCTAGCTATGCTGAGATACAGCCTCACTGTGGGAAGATGTCTCCCAAGCCAGTTGAGCCCACACTCCTCCAGCTACATGGGCAGACAGGATGAGTGAGAATGAGCAGGACTGCCCCAGCAGGGGTTGACAGAGGGCAGGGTGATTAGCAAGTCCCCAAACACTCACATCCTGGGATCTTCATACCTCACACAGGCTGTGGAGGTGAAACACTGGCTCAGGTGCCTGCAGCCACTGGCTTTGTAATGCTGCCTCAGAAGCTACCTTCCTTCTTCCCATCTCCCCACCCAGGTCCCATGGTGGTCCATGTTGGAGTGGGCCAGGAGACATTGGAGCTGACACCCTGTAGACCAAGCCAACACGTTAAAAATGTTCTCGAATTGGATAGTGGTAATAGATCCACAATTCTGTGAATACTCTAAAAACTACTAAACTAGCTGGGCTTGGTGGCTCATGTCTGTAATCCCAGCACTCGGGAGGCTGAGACAGGAGGATTGTTACAAGTTTGAGACCAGCCTGGGCTACAAAGTGAGCTCAAGGCCAGCCTGAACTGCATAGTGAGACTCTGTCTCAAAAAGACAAAAAACAAACAAACAGAAAAATACCCAACTAAACTGCCAGGCATATAGCCCAGTGACATAAGCACCTGCCTGGCAAGCTCAAGGTCCTGAGTTTGATTCCCAGTATCAAAAAAAATAAAAATAAAAAATAAAAACTACTAAACTGAGTACTTAAAAAAATAAACTTTAAACCAAGTATGGTGGCACTTGCCTGTAATCCCAGCACTCTGGATGATGGAGGCAGCAGGATTGCAAGTTCAAGCCTAACCTGGGCAACTCAGTAGTGAAATTCTGTCTCAAAATAAAAAATAAAAAGGACCAGAGATGTAACGCAGTGTGAAGGCCCTGGGATCAATCCCCAATACAAAAAAAAATAGAGTAAAGTTTAAATAAGCTATCTCCTTTTTTAAAAGTTTTTTTGAGGCAGTCTCTTTATGTAGTTGGGGCTGGTCTTGAATTCACTATGTATCCCAGGCTGCTCTTCAATTAATGGTGATCCTCCTGCCTCAGCTGGGATTACAAGTGTGTATGATAATTACCAGCAGTAAATTATATCTTAATAAAGCTATGTTTTTTAAAAATGTAATATAGTTGGAAAAGATACTTTTTGGCAAATCATATTCACATTTGCAAATAAAATAATTTTTAACCCCTTTAGATTTATCCAAGAAATTCTTAAATATTGTAACAATGTGATATTCTTCATCCAGTGTCTTAAAAATGTAAAAACAAACTCTAATATAACATTAGGAATTTTATAGTACTTTTTTTCTCCTTGAACTTATTTTTCCATTTTATTTCTCAGCAGAATTTTGTCCTAGAAATTTTTTTTCTAAATTAGGAAGGTGATTTGTTGATCATCCATGGTACTTCACAAAAATACTCATGTATAATTTGAGATTTAAATTTCTTGTTTTCATGAACCTGTAAGTCTCTAGTAAGCCTTTTTTACTTTTGAATTAAGTTTCCAATAGATTTTAGTGCTATTTCAGTAAAAACAGCATAAATACATTACAAATTTTAATAATTTTTTTTTTGGTTTTTTGAGACACAGTCTCACTATATAGTTCAGATTGGCCTCGAACTCACTATGTAGCCCAGGTTGGCACTGAACTCTGAGCGATCTCCCTGCCTCAGTCTCTCTATCTGCTGGAGTTACAGGTGTGTCCCACATGCCCAACTGATAAATAACTATTTTAAAAGACCAAAATGAATACACGTCTGATGATGAGGTGGATGGGGATTTTCTTTCCTTTTTTAAACTCCTGTATCCTTGGATGAAAATGACATGTTCTGGAATGCAGGAGAATTTAGAGTGAGTTGTCTTGCTGGCTTTCACTTTGTAGATGATCTTGTTCACCTACATAAATAGATGGAAATGAAAGCAGTTTATAGCACAATGTCACTCAATTCTTTGAGCTCTTTGAGCTCTTTCTGAAATTCATGTCAAAATTACATGGTGATCTATCACGAAGAATTATTTTAATACTGTATCAGCTGACAACTTGACTAGATCCTGTTTCATTTGACTTAGAAGCAAAGAACTAGAAACCACTTAACTTGAAAAATCTTTTTTTCTTCCTCTTGCATTAGTGTCACTCACTTTGTCAGTGTTGTTACCAACACTTCAAATTACCCTTCCCTTTAGCTAGCCTGAAGGTCTCTTAAATACCACGGCAACCAATTCTTACAGTGCAGGATGTGTGAGGAGAGTGGTTGTACTTTTATAAAAGAAGAAGAGTAATTGTGGAAAGAAAATCTGCATGGCGCTTCCGATGTTGGCTCATTCCTAAGCAAAGCAGCTCTTGGAAAGATTAAATGTGAGGTTAAGTATCAGGAAACTGATAGCTCTTGAACCAGTCCACACCCATGAGCCTCTTGAAAAGTCTCATGTATGTACAACACAGTCTAAATGCTACCCTTTGAAGGAGTCCTGAGGTAAAAAAGGAGAAAGAGAAAGAAAATGGTAGCATGGGGGAAAGCCAGATGGACAGAAATTTACTTTTAGGCTGGAACAGTGTATGTTATCTATTGTTACGTAATACATTTTCCCAAAACCTGCTTACCAGTAAATATTTATCATCTTGCATGGTTTATGGAGGTCAAGAATTCAGAACAGGTCCTCAGAGTAATAATGACTCAGGGTCTGGTGAGCATCGTCCCTGGTCCTCTTAGTGCATGTAACATGTAGCAGCGCTTCCAGCTCCCTCTGCTCACCTGCCAGCCAGCCTTGGTTCTCCTGTGTTCTCCCTGGTTTTCTTGCTTGTCCAGCAACTATGAACTACCTCTGGCCAGAACAAATCTGTTTGTCTGCTCTGCCCTGGGGTTGTAGTCACAACCTCTTTGATGCTAATTGGTCTCATTTCCCCTAGGTTGCACCAAAAGATCCTTAAGTGCCTCCTTTGTGAGGATCTTTCCTACAGCCTCGACATACCCTTTAGGGTTCTCTAACCCTGGTTACTATCCTTCACATTTGTAGCTTAATACTTCTTTGTGGTAAATTCTCTTCCTCCACTGTTACATCTTTAGTTCTCACCGAACTTCATATGTGAAGATTCCAACCATTGGTTTACTATCCTACTAAAAAACTGAGGATTGGAAAATTAGTTAGTTCTGAGGACTTTGGGGTTTTGATATATTATTTCATAGGAAATGTCATTTTGTCTCATAGAAAAGAATGCAAGGATTTTGTCATCTGAAATTCTTACCAACCTTGTCATAATGAATGCATAATAAAATAATGGGAGGCACCAACTATATGCTGTATGCAGGAGAAACAAATAGATTGAAACTAAAAGGATAGAAAAAGATATGTAAATGGCAATCATAAGAAAGCCAGAGTGGCTATACTGACATCAGAAAAACATAGACTTTAAAATGAAATATTATGAGAGATAATGAGAAATATTTTATAACTATGAAAAAGCCAATACATTAGAAATATGAATTTATATGTATATGCACCTAATAACAAAGCACCAAAATACATTGTGCAAAACTGATACTGATGAATAAAGAGACAATATGGCACTAATAATTGGAGACTTCAGTAGTCTAAATAGTGATATACTTCATATTATATACTCTAA
Organism: Hydrochoerus hydrochaeris; assembly: GCA_004027455.1. NCBI lineage: Eukaryota > Metazoa > Chordata > Mammalia > Rodentia > Hydrochaeridae > Hydrochoerus > Hydrochoerus hydrochaeris. The sequence continues at coordinate 28,296 of PVLA01011691.1, forward strand.
AACAATTAGAAGATCAAGAGGTGTCTCCAGATACTAGAGATCTTATAGTATAAATGCCTATATTCAAAAAGGAAAGATCTCAAATCAATACCTGAAGACACTGAAAAACTAAACAAAGCAAGCCAAAGGAAGGAAAAACTAAGATTACAATGGGGATCACTGAAATAAAAAATATATAAACCATAGGGAAAATCAGAGAAATAAAAAAACTGATTCTTCATAGTGATTAACGAAATTGACAAACCTTTATCAAAATTGACCAGGAAATAGAGAAGAACTAAATTAATATAATCAAATATTAAAAGGGGACTGTTACTATCAAACTTACAGAAATAAAAAAGACTAAGATATATTATGAAAAATTGTTTTCTGGTAAATTAGATAACTTACATAAAATGGACATTGCTTAGAAAAAACACAAATTACCAAAACTGACTCATCAAAAGATAGATAATCTGAACAGGCCTATAATAACAAAAGAGATGAAGTTAGAAAAAAAACTACCCACAAAGAAAAGCCCAGGACTGTGTAGCTTCAATAGTAAATTCTACCAAATACTTAAAGAAGAATCTTTACAAACTCTGATAATGTGACAGGAGAAACATTTCCCAACTCATTCTATGAGCCACGTTACCCCAATACCAACACCAGAGAAAGATCACAAGGAAAAGAAAATCCTACAAAAATGTTAACATCATGGCCAGGTGAGATTTATCTAGGAATGCAAGACTGGTTTAACCACACATTTAACAATAATTCTTAAATATGACACTAAAAGTACAAGCACAAAAAGAAAAAACTAGATAAATTGGATCTCAACAACATTAAAATCTTGTGCTTCAAGGGACACCATGAAGAAAATGAAAAGGTAGCATCCAGAATGTGGCAGAAATATTTATAAGCCATGTATCTGGAAACAATGTATTCAGAATACATAAAGAACTCTTATAGATCAACTATATATAGGTAATAACATAATTTTTTAAACAGACAAAATATTATGTATATATTTCTCCAAAAAGATAAAAATGATCAGTAAATACATAAATGAGATATGACATCATTCACCAGGACATGCAGATCAAAACCACAATGATACCACTTAATACATATTAAGGATGATATGATAAAAAGGTTAAACAATAGCAAGTGCTGACAAATATATAGACAAGTTAGAGCCTTTCATGGTGCAGCAACTTTGGAAAATTTCTTGGCAATTCTTCAGAAAGTCACCACTTGACCCAATAATCCCACTCTTAAGGAAAAAATATTTATATATCCATATCTATCTCTGTCTGTCTCTGAGAGAGATGAAAACACATGTCCACAAAATACTTCCACAAAAAGCTTCCCCATAAGCTTTGTCCATGTTATGGATTGAAAACTGGTGGTCAACTTAACGCCAGCTGGATTACATCAGCATGGCGCTGGGTGTAGATGTTTCACCTGAGGAAAGTTGCCAGCATAAATGGAGACGTGGAGAAGGAGAAGCTATTCACATTAGTTGCGTTAAGATATTGAGGTGTTGAGAGTTCTCATACGAGTTGCTATTTGAGCCATTGGTTCTCCTGGAGAAGCTCTGGTCCTCACATCGAGCATTCCTTCCTGGCTCCGGAGGGGAAGATGTGTGCTGCTTGGTCTCCAGGATGAACTCGTCACGCTGGTTTCCTGACATGTACTCGACTGTGCTTGTCATCAGAGGAGCTTGGGGCCTCCGTGTCACTGAGGATGGCTGTGGTGCTTTTCAGGACAGCCCTGGTGTTTGTTGTGAGTGTGACTTCTCGGCTCCAGCATATAACCCTCAACCTACCAGCACAGCTCCTTCATCCTGCTGGCATAGACTTTCTGGCTTCCACCACTGACCTTTGGGCCTTCCCAACATGGATCCGTAAAAGAAACTGGCGTGAGTCCTTGTGGGCTCTAGACCTCCAGATAGACTCGTGGGAGACATTGTTGTAAGCACTGGGTCTTCATTTGGACTCATGTGGGACATTGCTGTGGAATTCAGGTCCTTGGCTAAATATTCTATGTCTTTAGTGATGTGGATAGATTTCCTGCATTTTCTGGGGTGACCATCATAAAAATAATATTATAAACTCCATGTCCTAATTCTAATTGTTCTCTATATAACCCATGACTACAACAGTCCACATAATGAACAAAATATGGAAACAACCCAAATGAAATGGAAAACCACTCAAAGCAACTAATCAATAGATAACTTAAATATGGTGCTATATATCCATAAAAATGTTCTAACCCCCAAAAGAGAATGAAGTACTGATATGTACTAAATTCATGAGCCTTGAAAACATGTTAAATGAAAGATGCTAGTCACAAAAGATCATATATGATGTGATCCTATTTATATGAAATACACAATTGATAGAGACAGAAAGGAGACCTATGGTTACTTGCAGCTGAAGGAATCGGGGAATGTGGGCAGTGATAGCTAAAGGGGTTATTTTTGAGGTAATGAAAATGTTCTAAAATTGACTGTGATGGTCACTGTACATATATGTGAATATAATAAAAACCATTGAAGTATAGAATTTGTAACTGGATGGCAGACATCAGTGAGAAACCTGTTTTCCATGCAATGTGGTAATGGATTCTAGAAGGCAACTGAAACATCTGGCCCATCATGATTCCTGTAGTTGGATATCATTGAGCTTCAATAAGTTGACTGCCATATAGATTAAACCTCAAATCCTAGTTCACTGACTTAACAGTGTGACCTTGCACAAGAAGTTCTCTGTGAGCTAGTTTGCTTATCTGCAAAATGGGTATAACAGCAATACCTACCATATAGGATGTATCTGAGATTATTATATATATACGCATAGAAAGAGCATTCAATTCATAGTAGCTACTATGACTATCATTGTATTTACTACTGCTGCTATTATTTCTTTCTAGACATTATAGTAAAATAGTGGGTATCAGGGCTGGGTGGTGGTACATGCCTCTAATCTGAGCATTCTAGAGGCTGAGCCAAGAGGATCAGCATGAGTTCAAGGCTAGCCTGGACTACATAGTGAGACCTGTCTCGAGTAAATAAATAAATAAATAAATAGTGGGCATCATATATAATAAGAATTCTCTTTATTTTCAACATCCTATATAGTCTTTTCCCAAGTTCTTATTTGCTCTCTATAGGTATTTTAAAGGCTGCCTTATACTCTATACAGTGTACTTATGCTAGTTTACTTAACTATTCTAATTATTAAGCTTTTTCAAAAAAACATTTTGCAAATATAAAAGATGTTGTGGTGGAAACTTTATAGAGAAATAATTTTTCCCTATATTTGGGATTTTTCCTTTAAGGTTGCAAAAGAGGATTACTGGTTTAAGGAATAGGAATCTTTTTAAGGCTCCTAGTCAGTACTGCCAAATTTACTTTCCAGAAAGGTGGTACCAGTTTACATCCCAACCAGCAGTGTATCAGAGCACTCACATTAAGCCAGCTTTGGGTGTTATTTTATTTTATTCTTATTTCATTTTATTATCTTTTTGATGCTGAGGACTGAACTCGGGTCTTTGCACATGCCGAGCACACAATGGACTGCTGAGCCTTTGCCCCCATCCTGGGTATCATTTTTATTTTCTAAAATATTTGCCAACTGGAAAGGCAAAGTGGCATCTCATTTATGTGCTCTGTTATTCATAGGCATAATAGGTCTCCAAATACTTCTGTACAACTAATATCATGAAAAAGTAGTTGTAAATTGTCCTTGTATATTCATCTATTGAAGTCATATAACTTTTCAATGAAATCATACATGTTTAAAAATTAATTGACCCTTTATTTGGCCTTTGAAGTTTTGAATTTTCTTTGCTGTTGTTTTAATGTATAGGAGTGTTTTGATAGTTAAATCTATTGACATTTCTTTCCTAAATTTTTTCTTTTTAAACTTAGGAAGCCCAGAGAAAGCAAACTTTTCTTTACAAGTGTTTTAATACAAGGCTACCATTGAGATACTCAGAAAAATTTTTTAAATTTATGAATGAGAAGAGCCTGATCTCATGACCATCTATTGCAATGACCTTTCAGGAACTGATGTTTTCCCTCTTTTTCTATTCTAGGACCCCAGATAGTCACTATTAATCATACAGGCCTGGGTTTCCCAAGGCTGCTGAAATTACCATGGAGGAGGAAGCTGGAGAGGAGCCCAGGCTGGACAGGTCCATGGCTCCCAAGGACTTCCACTTTTATCACATGGATCTGTATGACTCTGAGGACAGACTGCAGATATTCCCAGAGGAAAACCCTAGACCGAGGAGACAAACCATCCAAGCTGAAATGACTCACGAGCCCAAGGAGGCAGGGGAAGGCCAAGCTCAAAGCGACCTCCAAGAAGTGGCTGAACTTGTCCACTTATATGGACTCGAGGATGACCACCACGAGTTAGGGAATTCATTTGTTGATGAAGATAGGATGGAGGTACCAGCATATCCTCCTTATGGAATAAAGAGGAGAGAGCCAGCCTGGGAGCAGAGAGACTGGAGCCTTGGAGGAGAGGCTGAGGCTGAGGACCAGGACCAGGACTTTTCAGGGTGGAGCATGGCAGGCCAGAGTCAGGCCTTGCGGGAATCCTACAGGTACACACATGGCCGCGCCAGCGAGGAGTATGAGTGCTATGTCATCCCAGAGGAGGAAGACGAGGAAGAAGCTGCCGATGTCTTCTGTGTCACTTGCAGAACTCCCATCAGAGCTGTTGAGAAGGATTTTGGTGAGCACAAAGAGCACGAAGTGACCCCACTCAATAAAGCCCTGGAGAGCGCCAAGGTAATAAGCTTCCTGGGGTCTTTGCCCAGGGGTCTCATTGTTTCAAGGGATGTCAGGGAAGCAATCTCAATACTGTCTCCAGAGGAGACAGAGCAGAGAGGGCACTAACGCCTTCTCTGTGATGCTCTATTGGACAGGATGAAATTCACAAAAACATGTACAAGTTGGAGCAGCAGATAATCGAGATGGAAAACTTTGCAAGTCACTTAGAGGAGGTTTTCATCACTGTGGAGGTAAGAGCATGCTTGGTGACCTTGTTAGACATATACAGCTTCCCTCAGTGGCCAGGGGACTGACCAGTTCTAGTGTGTGTTAGACAGCTTGTTTCCTTCTCACATGAGCTGTCACCACTGTTCTGTCTCCTTGTCCTTTCTCTGACACCCACAGCACCCAGGCATGCCCTGTGTTCCATGTGCTCTGGTGAGAAGGCCGTGTCTTCTCCCTGTGCAACCCAGCCCTGTGATGAGGGATGTGTCAGAAGAGCCATTTTACACATTTAGTGTATGAATAAATAAGGCAGAAATTTTGCAAGCAGAATCCTTGACCTTTTTCTTGGACTCTTCCCTCCTCATCCTCTGTACCCAAATCACCATTTGTGTGTGGCTCATACCTTTATTCTAACAAGGATCGCTTCACAGTGGCATCACCCAGATGGAGAAGAGGGAACATTTGCGCTCACTTGGTAAAAAGAATGAATAGACAGCCCCTTGGATTTTGATTTATGTAGTTTGGTCCATTTTCTTGTTGCACACACAGAGAATCCCTTGGATGCTACCTGGGGCACAGTTAGGTAGCCAGACACAGTAGGGTCCATGTTTCCTTGTTCTTTGGGGCTAACTGATGGCCTTTGGAGTATCCATCATGTTAATGACATAAACTCAGATATGGGATTAGTCAGTCTGGTCACTGGGACAAAATACCTAGCACCCACAATTAAGTAATAGAAGGAGAGGTTTATTTTTAGCTCATGGTCTTTAGAGGGTTCAGTCCATGGCAGGCCAGCTCCAAGGTGGAAACAGCATGGTGGAAGGGCCTGGCAGAGGAAAGGTGCTCACCTTGTGACAGCCAGGAAGCATAGAGAAGGAGCCAGGGATGAGATGACATCCTGTAGGGTCATGTCCCCAGTGACCACCTCCAGCCAGACCTTACCCCCCCATAGCACAGTCAGCCATGAACTCATCCCTGATTGACTCCACTTGCTGAGTACCCCACACATGATCCACTCATCTTCCACACACATCAGGACTTGGCGGAGGGGGACAGGACATTTTAGATCTAAACCATAACAAATAGCAGTTTTAGTTTTTTTCTGCGATAACATTTCTGCTCACTCTGCCAATTATTGCTAAACTTAGACATACATAAGCTGTGTGTGGGCCACAAAAGTCAGTGTTGTTTTCTTCACCTAGTTAGTTTATAGATTTGCTGAGAGATCAGTAAGACTTTAGAATTTCAAGTTTGGAAAGGGCTCCTCTCCCTTGAGGCCCTTCACTCTCCTCATCCTTCCCTGGGGACGAGGGTGGGCCAGGACTGCTGAGCTAGAATCCACTGCTCTATCACTTTGCCAAGGGTGGCTGCACGAGCCAGGCCAGCCCTCTATTCTGGGACTCCATGAAGCTCTGTGAGATGCTCATCCTGGCTAAGTGGGGTTTTTTTTTTTTGTTTTTTTGTTTTGTTTCACTCAGCTGTTCCCTATGCCTCCTAAGAGTAAACTTCCCCAGGGTATGACCTGGTGAGTATGCACTGCATCACACCTGAGGCTTCCAAAGGTGTGGCCCCTGGCCCCTGTGGAAGGCAGAGAAGGGGTGAAGCTTCCTCTTCCAGCACTGGGTGGTAGAGGGAGGGTTAAGAACACAATAGCCAGCACACAATTTTTCACACTCTGTTCTGTCAGTGTTACAGTTTGGATTTTCCTTTTTTGCTCTGTGGCACTGAGGATGGAATCTAGGACCTCACCCAGTCTGACAAGTGCTCTACTATTGAGCTACATTTCCAGCCCTTTTTATTTAATTTTGAGACAGGGTCTTCCTACATTTCCCAGGCAATCCTTGAACTCATGATCCTCTTGCCTCAGCCTCATGAATGACTAGGATCATAACCATATACCACCATGCCCATCTTGGTTTGGGTCTTAAAGATTTCTCCCAAGTGCATGTGTGGAAGGTGTGGTCTCCTGCTGGTGCCACTCTTGGGCAATGGCAGAAACTTGACGTGGGGCTCCACTGGATGAAGTCAGTCACTAGATTTGCCCTGGGAAACCTCTAGCCCTTTCCCCTCTCTGTTTCCTGGCTGCTATGAGCTGATCAGTTTTCCCTTCTGTCTGCTTCCACCATGATTTCCTGCCTCAGCACAGACCTAAAAGGAGCCGGGCCAAGGGACAAAGGACTGAAGCATAGTGCCATGCTAGGATTAAGGCTGCCCCACCCTGGGTGTGAGTGCTACCTGCCCTAGCTGGGTAGCCTGGATAAGATATAAGGGACAGTAAGAGGGTTACTGCTAGTCACTTGCTGCCTTCTGCCTGCTGTCTGAGGCCTGTCATGGACTGTTTCTCCTCTTTGATGCCCCTCTGCCTATTATCCTGCCTTGGTACCAGCCAACTATGGACTGAAATCTCTACAAACTGTGAGCCAAATAAACCTTTCCTCCTTTAACTTTTGGTTAAAGATATTTTGTCTCAGCAATGAAAAGTAACTGTGACAAACTATGAACTAAAATAAACCCTTTCTGAGGTTAATACTTCTCAGGTAATTTCCTTCAGCAGTGGAAAGCCAACAAAGCCTGCTTGCTTGCTTGCTTGCTTTTCTCTGTAGTATGATGGATTGAATTCAGGGTCTTTGCACTAAATTACACCTCCATTTTTTTTTTTTTTTTTTTTTTTGGTACTGGGGATTGAACTCAAGACTTTGCATTTGCCAAACAGGCACTTAGGCTGCTGAGCTAAACCCCTGGCTCTCCATCTTTTTTTTTTTTAATTTTTTATTCTGAGACAGAGTCTTGTTAAGTCACTAAGTTGCTCAGGCTGGGCTCCAACCTGTGGTCCTCCTGCCTCCCAGAGTGCTGGGATTTCAGGGGTGTTCCACCCTGCCCAGCTTTCTCTTGGATCAAAGTACCTTCATCCTCAGTAAGGACTCTGAAGCCCGCCTGTGATCTAGCTATATGGAGAGTCATCTATGGCTTTCCTTTCTCACCATTCTGAGCAATTCTCATGTACACGGTAGGTGCTCAGTTATGACTCTTCTTAGGAACTGTCCTCATCACCTGATGAAATAACTCAGTCAAAAGCTACAGAGTCCCCTGGGCTTCAATATAAAATAATGAAGAGCAGGAATAATCTCCATGCTCTACTCAATATTCTTCGTGTCATTATCCTGAGCTAAATACTGCAGCACCAAAGCACCCACCTGCTTGCTCCTTGCATCTTCTTGTCTGTTAGGCAGTGTCACCCAGCTCTGACACACATTGCCCTCATCTTCCCCTGGGTGGTATGACCCTAGTTGATGCAACTCAGTGTTTCTGTGATCAGGTATCATAAGAGAAGCATTGTAAGGAGGGAAAACATCTCCACCTTAAGATACAAGGTTCCTGTACCAGTCTGAGTCATGTTTGTTTGTTTTAAGACAGGGTCTCCTATGCAGTTCAGGCTGGTCTTGAGCTCACTTTGTAGCCCAGGCTGGTCTTGAACTCGCAACCATCCTCCTGGCTCAGCCTCCAAGTGCTGGGATTACAGGTATGAGCCACCACACCTGGTGGTCTGAGTCATTGTTCATGAGCTGCTTGGCTTGTTGTCATGTGATGGGAGGTAGCTAACACTGAGAGAAGACTGCAAAATGCTGTCAAGAAATATAGCTATGCTTTTTGCTAAGAGCATTTCTGAGGGTCTGGAATAGAGATTCCTCGGCCTGGGGTCCTCCAACATTCATGCTGGCATCCTGAGAGAGATAAGATGGTGTAGAGGAACTAAAACACCTTTGGGGAGATACATGTTCATGCCCCTGGTAATTCTAGTGACATATCACATGCACTGACATGATGACTGAGGTCACCTGTCTTGCAGGAGAATTTTGGAAGACAAGAACAAAATTTTGAGTCACATTACAATGAGATCTTGGAAACACTTGCCCAAAAGTATGAAGAAAAGATACAAGCTCTAGGAGAAAAGAAGAAAGAGAAGCTGGAGGCCCTGTATGGACAGCTGGTTAGTTGTGGGGAAAACCTTGATACCTGCAAAGAACTGATGGAAACCATAGAGGAGATGTGTCATGAGGAGAAGGTTGACTTCCTAAAGGTCAGTAATGAAACGTAAAGAACAAGTCACAAACCAAACTGACAGGTATGGCTAGGGAAGGTCAGGTTGTCCTCTCTTGCCCTGGGATGTTGAAATGGAGCTTATGGTTGGCATCCACTTGAGGGTCCTAGACATTCACAATATGGAGGTTGTGGCCCTATCATGCTACCCAGCTTTATCATGGGTGGCCAGGTTGGTGCATAACTGACTCTTTCCTACCAACCCTACTGAGGCAGCATCTCTGTCCTGGTGACCCCAAGATCTGTCACCTCATCCTACAGCTAAGCACAGACAGTACCCTGAGAGTTTCCTGATCACCTCAGGTGGCCTTTTAGAGCTCTGAGGAGAAAGTTGTCCAGGCTAAAACAAACAAACAAATAAAAACACTAAAGTTTCCCAGTCCCTGGGCAATTCTAAATTCTTATGCATAAACTTATGTATCCCATGCACTCCAAAAATCCATTTCTTTTTCTTTCTTTTCTTTCTTTTTTTCTCTCTGGGATCAAACAGCTTCACACTTGCCAAGCAGGTGCCTGTGCCACTGAGCTAAATCCCCAGCCCCAAAAATCCATTTCTTAATTTCTTCAAGTTAAATTAAATCTGACCCAAACTCTGTGTAGCTGGGCTGTGGGAATTTCAACGCCAGTCAGACTGGGACCCCCTTCCTCCCTCCACAAGGCTCCACAGGACTGTGGGGCAGATGTGGTGTCCAGGATGTGGGGGAGGAGCCTTGAGCTTCAGAAGCTTCCTGGCATTGTCTGAGCCAACAGTGGCTCCTCAAAGCCCAACCACACCTCCTGCCTGCCATGCTTAGGCAAGAGACCATGACTAAAGCAGAGAGCAATCTGCGGGCACCATGAGAGCCATCCACACTTTTGCCTCTTGTGTCAGGGGTCCCATGGTGGCATCATGTCTCAGACACAACCCAGAATGGGGGGCAGAGATATCCTTCTTACCATTGTTTATGATGGTAAAAATCTGAAACAACCAGAATGCCCGACATAGAGGAACAGTGAAGTGAATGGTGGGGTTTCAATTCCATGAACTGCGGGCAGTCTCTCAAATCAGTGGTCCAGAGACCGTCTGTGACATGACAAGTGTTTACCCCATAAATGGAAAAGGCCCTGGTGTGGAAGGAAATGTACAGACACAGGATGGTTTTGTGAGGATGTCAATATAGCTGATTTTTCCCTTTTCCTACTTTGCGTTGTATGTTTACATAAACGATTTACTTCCAGAGGCAACATTTTCTCCTTTTTCCTTCCTTCACAGGATGCGTTGGCCATGACTGACAGGTAAATCTTCTGCTCTCACACACATGACCGTCTCTGTTCCTTCTACCTCTGGACCCAGTTCTGCGGGGTTCTGTGCTTCTGGTTTCAGCTGCTGTGTCTCATCAGCTATGTAAAAGAGCACTGGCTTCAGAATGCTGGTGTGGAGTCTCAAGGGACCTCTAGTACTGAATCTCAGCATCTCAGGGCCAAAAATGAGCCCAGCCAGGAAAGTGTGGCCAGGTTATCACAAGCCTTTCTTGCACCAGGAGAAGCTGGGATCTGGAAAGCACCCCAGGGCCCCTAGCTGTTGTAGGGCCATTAGTTAGCAGAAAGCAGGCACCAGAGTGAGACAGAAAGGAGTCAGACAGAAAGGAGTTCTCACCCTGCTAACCTGTACCCTGGGCAGGTCCAACTTGTCTAAGGACCTCATTCCCTGTTTACACAGTCAGTTTTGTGAGAAGGCTGTAAGACAATGTCTATAAAGCAACATGAACATTGCAACAATACTCTAAGGGTTTTGGCAAAGTTGACCTGGTTTCACATCCTGGCTTTGCCATTTAGAAACCCTGTGACTCCCAGAAGACCCGTAGCCCTGAGATCAGCACTTAAGGGCACTCAAAGCCCCTTTCTGAGCCCTCAGTACATCTCAGGGCCTGGGTGCTGCCAAGGGATCCTCCATGATCGGGGAGTCAACATCCTCCTGGCCACCCACTGACACAGCCCTTCCCTTCTCCTTAAAGGCACAGACAGATGTCACCCACCCCTGCTAATGACCTCCTAGGTTGGTGAAGGCAGCCAGCAGCATATTAGGACAGGAAAGTTGGCAAAGAGGGTTCTTCAGTCACTACCAGCAATGCTGCACCCAGAGACACTCTGGAAAGTGCACCCCTCCAATCTTACCACCACCATGTCTCTGTATGCACACAGGCTCGGAAAATTTCTGAAAACAAAAACAGATGTGGAAATCGCTGCACAGCCTGACTTTGAAGACCAGACCTTGGACTTTTCTGATGTGGAACAGCTGATGGGTTCCATGAACACCATTCCGGGTATGTATCTCATCTGTGGGTGACCTTTGCAGGAAGCTTGAGTCTCTAGGAAGCTGTGTGTGTGTGTGTGTGTGTGTGTGTGTGTGTGTGTGTGTGTGTGTGTGTGTACACGCACACCAGGCCTATCCTGGAAACATAGGGTAGTGAAGTACATCTTCAGAACTTTCTCCTTTTGTAGAACTGAATCCTTATACTCCCTGGGCAACAATTCCCCACTGATTTCTCTCCTGACCCCAGCCCCTGACAGTCACCATTCTCTGCTTCTGAGTTTGACTACTTCGTATCTCATATAAGTAGAATCTTACATTTGTGCTTTTGTGATGGGCTCATTTCACTTAGCATCATGTCCTGTGTTTATCCTGGTTGTCACAAATTGGAGGATTTTCTTTTTAAGGTTGGGTAATGTTCTTCTGTGTATGTGTATCACATTGTCTTCTTCCTTCTGTTCATGGCCAGTTAGGTTGTTTACAAATCTGGCTATTGTGAATAATTCTGTAGTGAACATGGAGTGCACATATCTCTTGTGGATCCCAATTTCACATTCTTTTGGGTGTACACCTAGGGTGGGGTTGCTGGATCACATAGCAGTTCTGCTTTTAATTTTTTGTGGAACCGCCACCATCCTGTTTTCTATAGTGGCTATACTGACTTACATGCCCACTGGCAGGGAGTAAGAGTTCCAGTCCTCTACATCCTTGCCAACACTTGCAATCTTTTGCTCCCTACCCTCCACTCCTGGTACTGGAGATTGAACCCAGACCCTTTGCACTAAGCTACATCCCCAGCCCCTTTTTTGTTTTGAAACAGGTTCTCACTAAATTGACCAAGTTGGACTAGAACTTGAAATTCTCCTACCTAAGCCTCCCAGAGTGCTGAGATTACAGGTATGCACAGTGCCCAGCTGTGTTGCTTTTTGATAATAGCCATTCCAGTGGGCGTGAAATGATACTTCATTGTGGTTTCCATCTCCATTTACCTGAGGCTTAGTGGCATTGAGCATGCACGCGTGGTGGTCATTTATTTGTGTGTCTTCTTTGGACAAATGTCTAGTCAAGTTCTTTGTTCATTTTTTAATGAAGTTATCTGGATTTTTGTTTTTTATTGTTTACTATTGAGTTATAGGAGATTGGTATATATTTTGGATATTAGTCTCTTATTATTTGGGGGGCAGTGTTTTATTTTCCTTTTGTTTTGTGCTGGAGACTGAGCTAAATCCCAACTTCCCCTTTTAAAAAATTATTTTGAGATGGGATTTAGCTAAGTTGCCCAGGCTGAACTCAACTTGAGATCCTCCTGCCTCAGCCTCTTGGAGTGCTGGAATTACAGGTATTCTCCACCATGTTTAGCTGAATGTTAGTCTCTTAATTAATATAAGATGTGCAAATAGTTTTCCCCAACTCCATAGGTTGCCTCTTCACTTTGTTAATGCTTCTTTGTTGTGCAGAAGCTTTTTAGTTTAATGAAGTCCTGTTTATCCATAGTTTTTGTTTTATTGTCTGTGTTTTCCATGTCAAATCCAAGAAATCATTTTAAGACCAATGTCAAGGATCTTCTCTCTTGTGTTTTCCTCAAGGTTTTTACAGTTTTGGTCTTATGGTCATTGAGTTGCTTTTTGTGAAAGGTGGAAGATAGGGATCAAATTTCATTCTTGTGCCTTTTTGGTGATTTTTATTGGTATTCTTTAGCATGTTTATCCAGTTTCCCCAGCACACTTTCTGAAGAGATTATTCTTTTTCTTTTATACGTTCTTGGCACCTTTTTAAAAAATCAGTTGACTGTGCACAGGTAAATTTATCCTTGGCTCCTTATTCTATTGATTTATGCAACTGTGTCTATGCAGTACCATCCCGTTTTAACTGCCATTCCATTGTGGCCACTGATTTTTAGTTTCATTACACTGTGACCTGATAATATACATGGGATAATTTTGATTCTTTTTTACTTACTGAAGAATGCTTTATGGTCTAGGCTGTTGATCAATTTTGGTGAGTTTCGTGTGCTTCTGAAAAGAATGTGTATTCTGTTGTTGTTGGGTAGAACACTGTAGATTTCTATTAAGTTCATTTGTCGAAATGTTTGGTTCAACTCTAACATTTCTTTGTGGATTTTTTTGTGACCTTTGCCTCTTCTCATGTGTTTTGAATTGAAATCCACTTTCTCTTTTGTTGCCTTGTCATGTTTCTATTACTTTTCTGGGTTCTCTTTACATGAAATATTGTTTTTCCATTCTTTAAGTCTGTATATTTCTTTTTGGATTAAATGTGTTTCTTATATATGACATATTATTGGGTTTTGTTTATTGACCCATTCTGCCAATGTGTGTTTTTTGATTGGGGAATTGAGACCATTCACATGGAGAGTTATTATTGAAAACTGCTGACTTATTTCTATCATCATTTTCCTGTTGCTGATTTCCCTTTTCTTCATTCCTGTGTCTGCTCAATTATCCCCCTTGTTTGGTGTATTCATACTGTTCAATTTTTGGCATTTTTTACTTCATTGTCTCTTTCTAGGGTATCCTTGAAAAATTTTTATAGTGCTGGTTTGGTGATCATGAATTTCATGAGGTGCTTTTTGTCATGGAAATACTTTATTTATCCATAAATTTTGAAAGAAAGTTTTACACATATAGTTGGATAAGTCTAGGTTTGAAGTTATTATCTTTTAGGGCTTGAAACACTTCACTCCAAGCAACCTGTCTTTTAAAGTGGAGAAATGTGCTGTATTTCTACTAGATTTACCATTATAAGAGGGTTGTTTCTTTCCTCTAGCAGCTTTTAAAATTCCATCCCTAATAGCTCCTATATGCATCACTTTTCTATACATTTAATTCTTTCCTACATTTTAAAAGTTTTCTGCTATTATTTCTATCAACTTCTTATTTTGTCTTCTGATTTCTCACTTATTCCAATTAATACTAGTCTTCTTTGTATCATCTAGCAGATATTGAATTCATTTTTCATGTTTTCTTGTTTTTTAAGGTATCTAAGAGTAATTGGTCTTGAAAACATCCCCATCTTCTACATCTGATATTCTGTCCCCACACTGGTCACTTCTCCTTCCCATGCTTTGTATGTATCTCCTGGATTCCTGTTTGAAATCTTTTCATGAACTCTAGTTCTTTGCTAGACTGATCATTCATGTTTTGTATCATATTGTTTATCTCAGCTAGCTTTTTATTAATGTCTTCTGTAAGCTCCCTTATTTTTATCACCTCTCTTATCTGATTAGTTATATTTTCCAAGTATTCACTGAGCACCTGTTTGATCTGATTTTTTTTACCAGTTTTTGTTTTGTTTTGTTTTGTTTTTTTATGCTGGGGATCAAACTTATACAACCTTGTGCTTGCAAGGCAGATGCTCATGTTGCTGAGCTAAATCCTCGGTCCTGATCTGATTTTTTAATCTCCTCTGTTACCTTTTCAAATAATTCAGGTTTGTGGCTTTTGCTTTCCTGCCCTTCAAAGTTCCATGGATAGGCTTTGGGGTGGGGCTGGGAATTTGGGGGACAATTTTTTCTCTTGCCTTCTCATGTTTCTGTTGTTTTTTTGTTTGTTTTGTGCTAGGTATGGGGTCGCTTGTAGTGGAAAGACTTTGCTGCCAGTACAGAGTTCTCTTTAGTCTGCTTTTCAGTGATTCAATCAGTGCAAGGCTAACTATGTTCTTTGCCAGTGTCCCAAGATCTGATTGCCTCTGTTAACACTGGAAGGGGTGGGAAAGCATTATAATTGGCACTCACGTTTTGGAGGAATGGACTGCAGTATTATTAGTGTCCCAAAGGTAATTCGGGTAATGGCAGATAGAGAAACCTATTAATAGCAACAACTATGTGACCCTGGCAACATCAATTAAATCAGCAACAACATCATTCAAGACATACTGGATATTGATATACCATAAGAACAAATAAGGTATTATGCTTAACCTTAGAAACCAAATCTACCATTATAGTATAAACCCTATGATAAACCAAATATTGACATATAGCAAATATTTACTGAAGGCAATAACTATATCTCCACTAATGATAGAAAAGAATTGAACAGTAGTCACATAGAACTAAAGACTAATAAAATTTAATAGTTATGTTATTGAAAATATAGGAGTTTGGAAATGGGAGAAAGCAGAAAGAAGAATTCAAAAAATTAAACAGAAGACAAGAAAAGTGAAAAACAACTTTTTAAATCAGACTTTATTGGTACATTTTAGATATACATAATTATCACATTCATCATAGAGAATTTGTACCTGTACATGATATAACTTGATTCTTTTTTCCATTCCTGTACCCTCCCTTCAACCCCTCCACTTCTCTCCATTTACCAAAACTTTGTTCCCATTTTTCCCTTATTTTCTCATTTTTAAAAATTTTCTCTTATTTTTCCCCCCTACTCCTTCCCTTGTTCTCCTCCCTATTTGAATATTTTCTTTCCATTTCACAATACCTATTATACATTTTGGTCCTTGTTTATACTTTTGGTTTCTCATATCAGAGAAATGATGCAGTATTATGCATGTGTGTCTGATTTATTTCATTAAAGAATATGGTGTCAAGGTGCATCCATTTACCTAACAATGTCTCAAGTTTATCCTTCTTTATAGTAGAGTAGTACTCCAGTGTATTAAAAAACCCCACATCTTTATCCATTTACTAGCTGATGGGCATTTGGGATATTTCCAAGATTCGGTTCTTACAAGCTGTGCTGCTAAACATGGGTATGCATATATTGCTGTGGTATGATGCTTTTAATTCTTTCAGGAAGATATCCAAAAGCAAAATATCTGGGTCAAATGGGGCCTCTAGTCCTAGTTTTTTTTTTCTAAAGAAAAAGGAATGAAACAGAAAGAGGGTAGAAATAATACATAATTTTTAAAAAAAACAGTAAGAAATCACTAGTTGATAATTACATATTTTCCTCTTAGAAATAGTTGTTCAAGTTACAAAAGTAAAGCATACAAAGTGGGCATTTAAACAGTGAGACTGCAATCAGTTCTGTTCATCTATCCAACAAAAATTTAGTAATGTGGTTATCAATCCTACACACTTAAACATACGTGCAGTTATATCCTTTAGAATACTTTCTTTTCCTCTCTTTTTTTTTACAATTACTATAATAAATTCTCGTAAACTGTTTAGAAGTTCTACACATGTATGTCTCCTTTCTGTATTAGAGGGAAAAACAAATCAAAATAAGTCCATAATACAAATTCCTAGAGAAACATGAACCGAAAAGGACATATAAAACCACAATACTAGGTGATCTACAGTAGTTACTATGATGTCTCTTGTTGTTTTCAATAAAATTGTCTATATCATCAGGCATAGTATAATTAAACATAGCAGTACAAAGCACTATTAATAAAAACCAAACATTCAAGACATTATAGGCTTAAAAGGCAGTTAATAATCAAACCAGAATGGGTAGCCTATTGAATCTTGTCATCTTCAGAGTAGTTGCCTCTACTCTGACTAGATACTATCAAGCATGCCAGATTCAAATAAAATCAGTCAATACAAAACAGCGATATAGCCAATTTTCTGTGCCTCATCTCTGCTATGCTATTTTTCTGTCCT
This sequence comes from Hydrochoerus hydrochaeris, assembly GCA_004027455.1. Taxonomy (NCBI): domain Eukaryota; kingdom Metazoa; phylum Chordata; class Mammalia; order Rodentia; family Hydrochaeridae; genus Hydrochoerus; species Hydrochoerus hydrochaeris. Next base: position 45,267 of record PVLA01011691.1, read on the forward strand.
TGTTGTTTACTTTTCTCCTTCATTTCACTGTCTTCCCCTTTCATTGAGGGCTTTCTGCTATTGTTCCTAGAATCCTGGTGATTTTCTTCTCTCTCTCTAGAATGTCCTTCAGTATTTTTTGCAGGGTTGAATTGAAATATCTTGTCTCCATTAATTTTGAGAGACAGTTTTTCAGGGTACATCAATCTGGGTTGGAGGTTATTTTCTTTCAGAGTTTGGAATATTTCACTCCAAGCTCTTCTTGATTTGATAGTTTGCATCAAGAAGTCTGCTGTGATTTTGATGAGTTTTCCTTATAGATAATCTGTCTCTTTTCTCTGGCTGCTTTTAATATTCTGTTCTTGTGATGGATTTCTGGGATTCTGATTATTATATGTCTGGGTATAGATCTGTTTTGGTTGTAGCTGGCTGGAGTTCTGTATGCCTCATATATCTGAACATCACTTCCATTTCCTATGCTTGGGAAGTTTTCCTTAATTATTTCTGTGAATAGCCTTTTTGTTTCATTTGTATTTGTCCCTGCTTCTTTGTTCACATTTTTTATTCTTAAGTTATAAATCCTCTTGTCTTCTAGCCTTTGTATTGTTACTTCCTGGTTCCTTGTTATTTTAAAGAATTCTTCCTTTCTCAATCATATATTGCAAATCTGTGTTCAAGTTTTGAAAGTCTGTCTTTAGTTTCTGTTAAGACATTTTGCCAGATTTCAATGGAGTTTTTAATTTCCTGATATTCTCTTTGGATCTGTTTCATGTATTCTAGATTTTGTTGATATTCTTTATCAAAGGCTTCTCTCCTTTCTCTGGGTTCCTCCATTCTACCTTTTATGTCTTCTTGAGGAGTGCCCAGCATTTCTTTTATTAATCTTCTTATATCTTGCTTCACCTGAGTTAGAATTTCAGATTTAAATTCGTCGATGAGGTCACGGAAGTATTTCTTTATTTCCAATGAGGCTGTGTCTAATATTGCATGTTTGCTGCCCGTGATCTCCTCTGCATTCACTTCTCCTGGACTTATACTCCCTGGGTCAGTGGTTGGAGGCTTTTTGCTGTTTCTTTGTCTTGTCACGTTTCTGGTTTCTTTCGATAGGCAAATGGCGGAGGTCTTAGGACCCTTTCCTATTGCTTACAGTTTTTCTGAAGTGTACTGGCTAGGGGACTGCTGCCCTCTCCTGTTTGTTGTTGATCTGTGAGGTGCACACAGGGGCAATGTGGGCCAGCCCCTCCCTTCTAGGCCGGTGAGTGCCTTCAGCATGTTAGTCTGTGCCCTGCAGATATCACAGGTTTGGGACAGCCTTGCTCCTGGCTATTGGGTCCTGATCAGGGGCATGGCCCAGCCTGAGCAGATCCCACCAATCTGCTTTGGGCCAGGAACTGCTGACTGATGCTGCTTCAGTTGTTGACCCAAGCCTGTCCTGCCCAATTCCAGTATGTCGTCTAGCTGTTCATCCCACTCTGTGGAACCCAGTTCTCAGCACTCACCAAAGTCCGTGCAGCTTGGTTCGCCGTTTCCACTCCCTGTTGTAGCGCCTCCTCCCACCAAGGGTCCTGAGATCACCAACCCCTGTTCTTGGCGGGGATGCAACCTCAGCTGGATCGTGAGTCACCTGACTCTAAGATGTACCCAGTACAGCAATGGGAGTGTGTCCAGCTCCAGCCCTCCGTCCATACTTCTTCTTTTTAATTTTTTTTCAGTTTTCTTCAGTTTCTTCCTGGGTCATGAGAATTCCTCTCCTTTCATCTGGTCTTCTCCATGGTGTTAAATTCTAGCATCTGAGTTGTTTTTCTCAGAGAGGCTCTGTATCATGCTACCTATCAATTGGCCATCTTGCTGCAGTTCTCTCTAGTCCTAGTTTTTGAGGAATATCCACACTGATTTCCACAGTAGTCATACCAGTCTAGACTCCCATCAACAGTGAGGAAGGGTTCCTTTTTCTCCACAGCCCATCCAGCATTTGTTGATGGTTGATTTCTTGATAATAACTATTCTTTCTGGGGTAAGATGGAATCTCAGTGTTGTTTTAAAGTTGTGCCTCTCAGGCTGGGGATTTAACTCAGTGGTGTAAGCATGTGCCTGGCAAATGCAAGGTTGTGAGTTCGATTCCCAGTACAAAAAAAAATTGTGCCTCTCAAATGATCAGTGGTGTTGAATATGTTTTTCATACATTTGCAGTTTGTACTTCTTTATTTGAGAAGTATGTATTTATCTTAGATGTCCATTTTTGGGTTGGTTATTTAAATTTGGAGGTCTGATTTTTTTCTTTTGAGTTCTTTATATGTTCTCAATAGTAATCCTTTAGGGAAGAGCTGGCAAACATTTTTTCCAACACTGTGGGTTGTCACTTCACTGTGTTGGTAGTTTTGCTTCTTGTGCAAAAGCTTTTTAATAAGGTGAGTTTCAGTTGTTGATTCTTTGTGATAGTTCCTATGAGATTAGGGTCTTGTTAATAAAGTCTTTCCCTACGCTAACATCTTCAAGAGTTCTATCTATTCTATCTTCTCGCAGATTTAATGTTTCTGTTTTGATATTTAGACATTTGACCCATTTTGACTTTACTTTAGTGCCTGGTGAAAGATATGGGTCCAATTTTAATGTTTGCCATATGCAAAACCAGTTTTCTGGCACCATTTATTAAAAGAGGTTATCTTTCTTCCAGTGAACATATTTGGCCTCTTTGTCAAAAATAAGGTGGCTAAGTGTGTCTGGAGTTGTTTCTGCATGCTCTAATCTGTTGCATTGATCCTTGAGTCTGTGTTTTTCTTTGTTTGTTTGTTTTTATTTTGCCAGCACCATGCCATTTTATCATAGTAGCTTTGCAGTATAATTTCAAGTCTGGGGTTGTGATGTGTCTGTGCTGCCTTTGTTGCCCAGAATTGTTTTGCTATTCTAGGTCTCTTCTGGTTCCAAATAAATTTTAGGGTTGTCTAGGTTACATTTATCTCATTGCTGGGAGCAAATACCGGATACCCAAAGTTAAAGAAGGAAAGGTTTAGTTAGCTCATGGTTTGTGGCAGTTTCAGTCCATAATCTACTGGCTCTGAGACAGGGTGGTACATGGCAGAGGGTCATTAGTTCATGGCAATGGAAGATAGCAAAAGCAACAAGAGCAAAAGGGAAAGAGCAAGCCTCTTTTTCTCCCTTATATTGTATGCAGGCTAACTGTCCTAGTGTGGTTGTGATACTGACACCAATCCCAGCACTAGACAATGAACCAGTCACAAACCCTAGATCCAGCTGCCTCCAAAAACCCTACCCTCCATCTCCACATGAGGCTTTGGGAGGACATCCAGACACAAACCATAATAAGGATTGTTTTCTCCAATTTTGTGAGATATGTAGTTGTAATTTTGGTTGTAATTGCATTACATTTGTATAACAATTTTGGAAGTATGGCCATTTTCACTTTATTGGTTCTTCCTACTGAAGAGCAAGGGGTCTCTTTCCATTTTCTGATATACTCTTTTAACTTCCTTTTTCAGAGAACTGTAGTTTTTAATGTAGAGGTCTTTTACTTCCTTTATTAAATTGATTCCTAGGTGTTTCATTTTTTAATGCTATTGTGAAAGGTGTTGCTTCCTAATTTCTCTTTCAGTGAGTTTGTTATTCACGTAAAGAAAGTCTATTGATTTTTGAGTGTTGGCTTTATGTCCAGCTATGCTACTGAATTCTCTTATTAAATCTAGAAGTCTTATGTTAGAGTTTTGGGGTCTTCTATGTAGAGTATTATGTGATTCACAAATGATAATTTAACTTCTTCCTTTCCTATCATTATTCCTTTTATTTTTTTCTATTGTTTAAATTGTTCTGGTTAAAGTTTCCAGAACTGGAAGAAGACAAGATGGCCAATCACTGAGCAACAGAATACAAAGCCTCCCAGGAAAAACAATTCATATGCCAGAATAAAACACCCTGGAGAGATCCAGCCAGAGGGAGATGGATCCTCTTGACACAGGAAGAAATATAAACTTAAAAAAGCTTGTCAAATACTTTGGGACTACAACTGAAACAGCCAAAAACTAAAGGGACACAGCGTTTTCACAATGACCCACCAAGATTGCACCAGCTTGAATCTGCGCCAGCAGGCAGAGCCACCCAAACTCATTCCTACTGCCACTCACAGGAAGAACAGCAGCACTGAAGTTGGGGGTTGGTAAGCCAACAGAGAGTGGAGAGGAGCCTGTAGAGGAACCTTCATTGATCCACAGTCAGGGCTGGGAGTGAGACCCACCCACCATGAGAAGGGCGTGACCAGGTGGGCAACATGTTGGACTCAGGCAGGAGGAGCCTGAACTGGGAGTGACAGTGACTTTGGTTGGTTGTTCCCTCCACAGAGCAGATTCATGCGATTTGCTTGGACTGGGCCGCGCCCCTGGCCGGGACCCAATAAGCCATCCCAAATCGATTCCCTGCACCTAGCACGCAATGACCAGATGATCACCCCTGAAGTTTGGCTGGCCTGGTGGGGAGGGGCCAGCATATGCAGCCTGCTTACACCTCAGTGACAAGAGCATGCGGGAAAGGGCGGAGTTCCCTTGCCAGTGTGCTTCGGAGGAAATGTGGCCAACAGGGAAGGGGGCTGGGACCTGCACTGTAAGCTGTGTGGAGGAAGCCAGGGCCATGACAGGAGAGAGAGGCAGGAGGAGGCCCCCAGCTCAGAACCCTGAGAGCTCTGATCCAGGAGAAGGAAAAACAAGGGTAACTGAGGGCGGCAATACGCAACATCAGACATGGCTTCAATGGACATTAAGAGATATCTTTGGGACCTTGTAGATGAGCTCAAATCTGAAATATTAAATCAGGTAAAGCAGGATATGAGTAGAGTAATAAAAGAAATGCTCTCAGGAAGCATCTCTCAGGATGATACAGACAGAAGAAGGGAGGAACACAAAAAAAGGAGAGAAACATTCCATAGAGAATATAAAGAAAATATAGAATACATGAAGCAGAGTCAAAGAGACTACCAGGAAATTAAAAACTCCATTGAAAGCTGGCAAAATGCCTTAAAAGAAACTAAGGATAGACTATCAAAACTTGAAGACAAGTTGGCAGTGTGTGATGATGAAAGGAAAGATCTCTTAAAAATAACAAGGAAACAGGCAGTAACAATACAAAAGCTAGAAGATGACAAGAGAATCTACAATTTAAGAATAAGAAACGTGAACGAAGAAGCAGGAATACATATAGGCAAATTACAAAGGCTATTCAAGGAAATAATTAAGGAAAATTTCCCAAGCATGGGAAAAGAAAATGACATTCTGTTGTGTGAGGCATACAGAACTCCAGCCACCTACAACCAAAACAGAGCTATACCCAGACATATAATAATCAAGATATCAGAAATTCAATATAAAAACAGAATATTAAAAGCCATCAGAGAAAAGAAAGATTACCTATAAAGGTAAGCCCATCAGAATCACAGCTGACTTCTCGACACAGACCATCAGATCAAGAAGAGCTTGGAGTGAAGTCTTCCAAGTCCTGAAGGAAGGTGGCCTCTAGCCCAGATTGATGTACCCTGCAAAACTGTCACTAGAAATTAATGGAGAAACAAGATGCTTCCATGACAAAGAGGAACTGGGCGAGTTTGTGACCACCA
>PVLA01011692.1:0-50843 GCA_004027455.1 Hydrochoerus hydrochaeris
TTAGGAATCCAATTCCACTCCTGCCTTCTCCCCTCCCCTCCCCTCCTTGACCTCCGCCCCTCCTCCCATTTCTTTCTTTCTTTTTTTTTCTTTTTTTGGTACCAGGGATCCATCTTAGGACCTTGTGCTTGCCGGGCAAGCCCTGTGCTGCTGAGCTATATCCCCAGCCCCCTGCCCTTTTTGGCACCGGGAATTGAACTCACAACCTTGTGCTTGTCATACAGGTCATTTCTTTCTTTCTTTGAGGCAAAACCTCACTATGTAGCCCAGGCTAACTTTGAACTTGTGATCCTCCTGCCTCAGTTTCCAGAGTGTACCACTGCACCCAGTTTAGCCTGATTTCTTTATTTGTAAACAGGGGCTAGAAATACCTAACTTGGAGAACGTTGAGACAATTCCCTACCCTTGTCCTTAAGCGTTTTCCTTACAATGGAGTATGACATAAAATGCACAAATATAGTAAAATGTACCCTAAGTAAATTTCAAAAGATCTTTTCCTATGGCAGTGTCCTAGACCAAGACTCAGAACATTTCGGTACCCCCACTCGCCTCCTCAGCACATCCCATGTCCCCAGCAGCCCCATTCCGGCTTCTCTTGCTGTGGAAGAGTTTCACCTGTTCTAGAACTTCATGGAAGAAGAGTCACACAGCCCATGCTCTTTTGTGTCTGGCTTTTTTCACTCAACATTTTGCCTACAAGAGTCATTTTTGTTGTTGGGCGGAGCATTGTCCGGAGATTTTCGTTGCTGTGTATTTCCCTTGTGACTCTACCACAGCGGGTTGCACATTCTCCTTCCATATTGCTTTCAGCTTTTGGCTGCTAAGAATCAGAGCTGCTGGCCTCACCTTGGACTTCCAGAGATCTCACCGGTCACCCAGTAGGTGGCATCTTCTCCACCGTCTCGTATCAAAACCAGTAGGCTTTGCGTCCACAAAAATCTGTCTTCTGTTAAAGTGCAAAAAGCACCCCACCCTGACGTTAGAGACCGGCCCCAATCCTGTCCTAATACCAGGTCCTGGTATCTTCAGCATATACGATTCTGGAATTCCTGTCAGCTTCTGTACTGTCATCTTCTCCCCGTGGACTGGGAACCATGGTGATTCCTCTTACTGATAAAAAACTGCACCCACAGGCCCTGTCTCAGCCCTTGTGGTCTCCCCACAACCACAGGCTCCCCACACCCCACTCTCTTTTCCCTGCAGGCTCTCTTTTGCACCCTTGCAGAATGGTTCCTATTAAGAGTAACAAAGAGCTGTCTGCATCCTTCCTGACAGGGCCCAGACCGGCATTCTGGTCTGGTCACTGCCTGCTTGGCTCTTTGCAGCATTTGATATGAGCGACCTCTCTGCTTTTCTCCTAGCACCTGTTTTCCTCTCCTGCTTAGGTCCTTCCTTCTTCGTATCCTGTGTGTTCTCCAGTTCCCTTCCCACTTTCTTAAATGGAATCAGTGCCTCCAGGGCTCCCCTGGCTTTGGATACTTTCTGTTTGTCACTGTCCCCTGAGCTCTGACTTGCATTGCTTCCTTGTTCTAGTTTTTATTTTTATTGGTCCATGTTTGCCGGCATAGTGATTACATTCCTGGGTGGAGTTGGTTTCTGGGTGTAACACATCTGAATTGTTTTTTTCATCTCCTCATGCTCCCTTTTCTCTCCCCTTCCTCCATTTCTTGGTCACCTTCCCCTTTGCAAAATACTTACCTTCCCGTTTTCTGTTATGTTTTATTTTGCTCTTTATTTTTATTTGTTTTTTTCATAGAAGAGAAACCATGTGACATTTAAGCCTGTGTGTCTGATGTGTCTGATTTATTTCACTTAACATTCGGGTCTCAGGATGCACCCATTTTCCTACAGACAACTCACTTATCCTTCTTTATTGCAAAGTATTACTCCATCCAGTATAAATACCATGTTCTTTATCCATTTATCTGATAGTACATGGGCTGCTTCCAAGATTTAGCATTACAGATTGTGCTGTTGTAAACACAGGTATACATGTGTCCCTGCCATATGGGCTTTTCTGTGTGGGATAAGATTCTAGTTGACACAGAAACAGCAATCTCTGTACCGTGGCAGGGAGGCCCAGGGTGATGTAGCCCCTGCTTGTCTCTCTGGATCTCGTCTTTCTCTTCTTTCTTCCGAGGTCTCTAAACTTCGGTCAGACAGGCCTCGCAGCTGTCTCTGCAGGCTGCCATGCTCATTCTTCTGAGCTCTTTGCCTTTTCTGTTTTTCCTGCTTGGCCTGAACGTCCTTAGCTTCTGGCACAGCTGTTTCTTCTTCATCCGTCTCAGTGTGGATACCGCTTCCTAACGTGGCCTTTCCACCCTGAGCTCCCAGGTTAACTCCTTTAGTCTTCTGCACAGGGTTTTTCAGTACCTGAAGGTACGTTATCTGTGTATCTGCTCACTCGTGGTGCCTCCTACTGGAGTGTGAGCTCCTTGAGGTGTTGGGTTTAAAAGGTGTGGAAAGGAGGATGAGCCTCTCTCCGTCCGTCCGTCCCGGTGGGCATAAGTGTGGAAAGGCAGGAGAGGGCAGGGAGAGCGTCTGACCCAACCCGAAGCAGCTTGCAGTGGCAGGAGCCTTCCTGGAGCACTGGAGCAAGTCCAGGGCCAGTGTCACTGGGTGGCCTCAGTAGAATGAAAGGCTCGAGGATGTAAGATACTCCAAGGAGGGATTACCCCGCCTCAGCCTTCTGACACCAGTATGTTATCAGTGATCCAGCGCTGGTCACAGACTCCCTGGTTGTTGATCAGTTGCAGGGACAACTGCCTTGGTCACTCACCTCTACTTCATGGTAGCCCTGAGTCCCAGCTGGAGATGTCCGCGGTGGGTCTCGTAGCTGCTCTCACAGGAAACCTCTCTCTGCTCTCCATGGGGAGGCTTCCCCCTTCCATTCTCCCTTCCTCTCCCCTAGCCCCTCTCTCTCTCTCTCTCTCTCTCTCTCTCTCTCTCTCTCTCTCTCTCTATTTTTTGTACCTGGGATCGAATTCAGGACCGTGTGCTTATCAGGCAGGCGCTTTGCCACTGAGCTAAATCCCTGGCTGCCTATCTCTTAAATAACCTGAATTCTCTTCATCTCTACCCCAATCTGAAGCCCAGACATCTAATATTCTTCTGCAATACCATGTGGCTACAGTATAAATTAGACAACAGCTCATGCCGGCTAAAAACTGTCACTTTTAATTTCTCTTTTCTATGGGACTTAGACATTTACTGTTGGAGGCTGAGCAAACAATTAGGGGTGCCCTATGTCCAGGCATGCTTCACACTCTGTAATATTCCCACTTTATGTCCCTTGTCTGCACTCCCTGCACCAGACACGGACGCCTCTCTGATAAGAGATCCAGCTGACCTCATTGTCCCCTGGCAGCCTTGTCCTCCTGTTGAATGCAGATTCCAGCTGTTCAAGGTCATTTCGTTTCTGGAGCTTTGTTGCCCCTCCTTAGCCTCTGGTCTTTGGCCAGGGCCACCAGTGTGCCCGCTGGGCCTCCTGAGCATCACATCTAGGGGAGCAACTGTGGAATTTTGGTCCCTCTGTTCCCAGGAGAGTTGGGACTCCTCCTGAACCTCAGCTATTATTCCTGCAGCCAAAAGCTTTGTGAGTTCAAAAACCATAGTCCTGATGGAACTGTGAAAGGTGCACGTGGTTTGTTCTCCCAAAATATGAGTACATTTGTAGCTCATATTCGCATAATGAAGAAGGCTGCTTAGGTATCACAGGGTGCCAGCTTCTCTTGGTTAAAAAAAATCTCAATAAATCATGGAGCTTTACTAGTCCTCATTTCAGATAAGGATACTGGGACCCAGAGCCTACAAGTGCCACCAGGGCTTCAGGGCCACCCAGCCATGTGTATAACCCTTCCATATCTTGGTTATGCCCTGTGTGTGGTGCCAAGGGTGGATGCCAGTTCTGAGCCCCTGTGGCCTGCCTGACACCAGTTCCTCTGTTTCCTCTTTGTGAACCCATAGGTGAAATCGCGGGCGCCGGTATGGGCAGCATCATGTCCACCCTGGCCGACAAGGCTGTCGTGAGGAAGGACCTGCTATGTGATGTAGCTGGGAGGGACAAGTACCAGGTTAACAACAAACATGATGACAAGTACTCACCGCTGCCTCCCAGCAAAATTGTCCAGCAGGCAGAGGAGCTGGTGGGGCAGGAGGTGCTCTACAAGCTGACCAGTGAGAACTGTGAGCACTTTGTGAATGAGCTGCGCTACGGAGTTGCCCGCAGTGACCAGGTTCGTTCCCTGCCAGTGTCTCCTTCCCCAGGAGCCAGACCACCCCCCTAGCTAATAGTAACTGGACATCAGGGTGGATGGAGACAGGCATGAACAAAATAATAGAGATGTGATTCCTGTGCTTGAGGCTGTCACAGTTAGCATGGGGAGACGGGCAGGTTGCCAGTGCAGGTCAGTGCACTTAGGGAGGCAACGGCCAAGGAAGGGAGTCATAGCCATGATGGCCAGGCCTGTGGCTGAGCCCTCCCTGCCCACCCAGTGACGATGACCCTCCTTAGCCTGGAAGCAGGCTTTATTATTCCTACTTCACAGATGGTCACACTGAGGTTCCTAGGGCATATATAACTTGTGTGTGGCCATTCATTCATTCATTCATTCAACATACGTCTGTCGAGTCCCCAGACCTGTCTCTATTTTTCCCTAAGAGGTAAACACAGCTGCACATGAGTGGCAGAGGCAGGATTTGAAGCCCAGGTCTATCTGATCAGCCACACTAGGCTTAGAGACAGCACTGTCCTCAAGCCTTCCTGAGCCCAGGAGACAATCTGGGAGGCAGTCAAGAGATTGGAGATGCAGCTTTGTTTACTTCTTCTGGCTTTGCGCACACTTTGTTGAATTTCTTTGATGACCTCTCACTTTTCTCTTGCCCTTTTGGTATTTCCCTATCTTTTGTTGCAGGTGGGGTGAAGGCCATTGGAAGGATTCTTATGTCTGTCTGTCTGTCTGTCTGTCTTTCTTTCTTTCTTTCTTTCTTTCTTTCTTTCTCTCTCTCTCTCTCTCTCTCTCTCTCTCTCTCTTTTTCTCTTTCTCTCTCTGTCTCTTTTTCTTTCTCTCTCTGTCTCTTTTTCTCTTTCTCTCTCTCTGTCTCTTTTTCTCTTTCTCTCTCTCTGTCTCTTTTTCTTTTTCTCTCGCTGTCCCTTTCTCTTTTTCTCTTTCTTTCTTGCGATGATGTCTTTCTGTGTTGCTCAGGCTGCCCCCAAATCAGCAATCCTCCTGCCTCAGTCTGCGGAGTAGCTGGAATTATAGCTGTGGGCCATCATGCCCAGCTTTACATGGCTGTTCTTCAATGAATGATGAGGTTAGGATCTGTCAGGTTGTTCATTTTTAATCTTTAGTTTTCAAGATCCAGTCTGTTTTTCCTTGCTCATTCTGATGGGCAGACCTAGGCTGGATCTGGGCTCTGCATTTTTGCCAGCTGTATGACCTTGTGAGGTTTGGTCAGGGTCCTCAAACTTGGTCATGTACAAATGATAACTGATCTTGGGGGGTTTCCATGTGAAACTTTAGGACAAGTCATCCGTCAAAGCCAGGGAGTCAACTGAGACTTGGTGAGCACAGACCTGACTCAGAAAACAAGCTTGACAAGTCAGAGCAGCAATCCTCATGCTGGTCCTTATCTTCTTCCTTTTGTTTGGTTCCCCCAGTACCTTGTCCACTGAGCCCTCTGGGCCACAGTGACGTGGATGGGGAGACTTTTGCCATCATCACCTGCAGGGATCAGCCTCAGTCTCCCCCACACTGCTGACACCCACCTGTACTCACCCCTCTGACCCCTATTTTGGTTAGTTGGTTCCTCTTCCTCTCTATGATGAGATGTTAGACCTCATTCAGTGGCTGTCTTCTTGTTTTTCTCCATCAATTGGATGATTATTATTCATCAGATGTTTATATATAACTGTTAAGGGAGGGTAATAAAAAATTCAGTAGTACATATCTAACTAGGTAAAGAAAGGACAGTATTACCAATGGTTGGTGAAGACTCCTAGAGTCTCTGGGTCATCATCTGGCTATCACTTCCCTGAGAAGTGACAAAAGCCCCCTTTTGGGAAAGTCAGAGGGCAGGACCATGAGAAGAATTTCTTTAGTACCTGGACATGGCAGGCTAAAAACATGCTGTGGTGAATCAAGAGACCTGGGGAAGGGGAACCTCAGTAGGATAATGGTCTCTAAGACACTGTCCCCTGAGCTGTGAGTATAGTGGCAGAGCACTTGCCTAGCACTGTGAGGTACCGAGTTTGATCCCCAGTACCACAAACAAACCAAAACCAAAACCAAGCTATTTATTGTCGGAGTCATACTTGGTGCTGCCTGACTGTTACTTTACCAGCATCCTAAAGATTCCTTTCTTTCCCAAATTAATATTCTTATCCTCTGTAGCTCACATCTTTCTGTTTCTTGGTTAACTCTGTTGTGAGGGTGGGCGACTTTCCCTAACGTTTACTGAGAAATGTTGCATTTGGAGAGGACCCCCCCATGCTTGAAAATGTCTTTGCTTTACCCTCCTATTGGATAGTTTATATAGAATTCTAAGTTGGAAATAATTTTTTTTTTTTTGCATTTCAAAGGCCTTGCTCCTGTGTGTGTGTGTGTGTGACAGTCTGGAGAGGGAACTGAGGGCTTCATGATGCTAGCAACGGAGCTACATCTCCAGCCTCCCTTTTAGTTAGGTTGTTTTTTTTTTTAAGATTTTTTGATAGAGGGTCTCACTACATTGCCCAGATGGTCTCAAACTTGGGATTCTCCTGCCTCCTGAGTAGCTAGGATTATAGTAATTTTCTCTTTCACAATATTCTGATTTCAGAACTGTGGTGCACGCTGTGGTCACATTTCCACCATCAGAATTACAGTAACATCAGTGGCTGAGCTGGGTCTAATAATCTGTACAACAATAAAGTTATCAGTGGCATCTGAAGGTAGCACTGGTCTTGGACAGATTGTTTTTCCCAAAAAGGGTGCACTCTCAGAACTAACTGCATGCTGCTTCCTTGTATTTAATCATGCTCTTTGTGTACAAAGCATGACCACAAACAATGAGCTTGTCATTTTCCTTGACGGAGCGTCCTTTGTGTGAACAGATTGCATCAGCATGTGATTTCACTCTGGGAGGTTCTGAAAAGAACTAGGGCCATATTGTTCCTCTTCCATGGTCTGCAGAACATTTTTCCCACTCTGACAGAGCTTAGCAAGGAAAACACTGGATACAAGAGGTTTTTTTCCATGGCTGCCACAAAACTGTGCCTAATTACTATTCCAAGGAACTTTAAAGACTGACTGGCAGTCAGACATGTATTTGGTAGCTCCACCTAAACTTTCAACCAAAGAAGAGCATAAATGAAGAAAGAAGTCTTGAGATGCAGAAGATGGGCTTTCTAGTATGGGAGGAAGTAGGAGGGACGGGAGCAGGGGTTTATTAACTTTCAGTTTTGCTGTGATGTCACAGTGTGGGCTGTTGGAAAGTCTCCAGTACTGGTACCTTTTGTTTCCAGAGAAATCTTCCAGTCTTGTGTGGAAGATGGAAGGTGAAGTTCTGGGGGCTGTGAGGTGATCTGAGAGTCTCATGCAATGGCAAGCAGAAGTGACACTCAGGATTTGGAGGCAGATTTGTGTTACGTTGATGGGCACTGATTGGAACCATCCCCAGGATGTTGACCCTGATCTCTTGAGGTCTAGGGCTTGTGTGGGTTTAAGCAAGCAGGAAGCACAGAGGCAGGATGGCCTGTCAATTGGGGATTGGTTCGTATAATATGCATTGTAGTGACCAGTCATTTCCAAGAAACTAACAGGAACTATAACAGGAAATATTACCTGGGCGACTAACAAACTGAAGTATACTGGCTAGGGTGGGGCATCTTCTGCTACATTTCCCCCCTTTTTCAGTTTTCCTGGCAGATCTTTGCTGGGCATGTTACATGTGATCTTCTGAGACAAGGCCCAACTAGAAGCAGTGACCTTAGGGCTCTCAGTGGTTCTAGGATGGGCCCTAATCAAGGTCCCCAAGACTGAAAATTTCTACCAGGAGTTTGTGGTTTGTTTCTCTTATAAGGTTTCTCCTTGGGCTGGGGTTTTAGCTTAGCGGTATAAGCGCCTGCCTGGCCTGCACCAGATCGTGAGTTTGATCCGCAGTACCAAAAGGAGGAGGAGGAGGAGGAGCTAGAGGAGGAGGAGGAGGAGGAGGAGGAGGAGGAGGAGATGAAGAAGAAATTTGACTCTGACAAGGGAGAGAATGAGTTAATCTGATCTAGGAGTGTCCAGTGTGCCTTGGACACTTGTCTAATCATCGTTTGTTCTCTTGGGGCAGTCATCCATAGAGCTAAGGCAAAGCAAGGACGGGGGTGTTTTGGAAAGGCACCAAAATCAAGGGGAGTAATGCATTGAGGAACGGGGCAATCCTGTGAACAGTGTCCTCAGGCTTCAGCAATGTGTGGATTGGTCAACATCCAGAGTGACCAGGGCAGGACTTGGAGTGCCCTCCCTCTTCAGAGTGAGCCCTGGAGGAGCTGTCTAGTTCAGGTAATTTCTCTAGAACTCTGGAATGGGGGATCTAAAGCTGGATTTTAGAAACTTGTAGAGGTAGTTACTATGAGCCTCGGTTATATTTGTGTGCAGGAGTGCCTACAGGTATAACTGATCTTTTAGCTAAGCCTTTTTGGAGCTAGTTTCTATAGGGTTGTGTTTTATTGTCTCAACTTTTTAGTTTGTGGCCTGTAGATTGTATGTAATGTTTGTTTGTTTATTTATTTATTTGTCTTTTTGAGACAGGGTCTCACTACGCAGTTCAGGCTGGCCTTGGGCTCACTTTGTAGCCCAGGCTGGTCTCAAACTTGCACTGATAGGCCTGCCTCCACCTCCCAAGTGCTGGGATTACAGGATTATGCCACCATGCCTGGCTTGTAATGTTTATTTAATCTTTAATAGTTCTGCCCTGTTTTTGAATTATCTTTGCTACAAATGCAAGCCCATAATCACTGCCAGTAACCAAGGGTAGGCCATATCTAGGGATGATTTATCAAGCAGAAGCCTATAAACTTATGTTGTCTTGGCCAGCCTGAGTAGATGCAGATGAGGGTGCCAGGTAGAGGTAAGGGCCAGTGACACGGATGCTGAAGTCTGTGCTGGCTGCAGGGGTGTGGGTGCCAGCACTGTGGCTTGAGCTTGCACAGTGCACAGTGGGGGCAGGTCTGTCTCTGATTAAGATGGATCTTCCAGGTGTGCCAGGTTAAAGTTCTGGCTGGGATTGATGTTTCAGTCAGTCAGATCCTCAGAGGGGGCATAGGCATGCAGGTTTGGCGTTGTCAGTGGCAGGTTTCCAAACAGCAGCAGGAAGCAGTAGCAGGAGAGCTTTGGCTAAAATAACTTTGTCCGAGGTGACCACAGCATATCTAGCTGTTGCACTCCATTCCTAACAGAGCCACTTCCATGCATAAACAGGGTGCACTCGCCATGTCTGAAGGAGGTTATTTTTTAGTCCTGGTCTAGTGGACCCAGCCTGGTGGCAGGATTGAGTGGTCCACATTTATGTAGGAGGTTCTATACAGTATGTGGCAGCTGGACAGGTAGATCTTGGTGTAAGGTGAGCTTGTCATCTTTCTTGATCAGAAGGACAGTGGCTATTAGAGCATGAAGGCAAGAGGGAGGCAGCTGTTACTGACGATCCCAGTATAGGCCGTTGAGTGCTCCCAGGGGCTGACAGTCTGAGGAAGCATCATTGTCTCTGTGAACTCAAGGAGTCAGATTCTGCAGAAGGCAGCAGCTCCAAGAAATTTGTGGAATTTCTTTCTTGTAACCAGTTTCTGCCAGATCTTGCAACACAGCTTTTGTGTTGCAGCAAGCAGCTTGGGTGTCATTAAGTAGAAGTGCAGTGAGATTTTATGCTGGAAAACTAGTGAAGTCAGTTGTGAGGGCTTCTGCAAAGAGGGTAAACAAGTTTTTGAACCTCTGGGAGGTTGAGTCAGGTCAGTTGACTTCTGAGTCCAGAACTGGGGTCTTTCCACTTAAAGATGAAGGGCTAGCTGACAGGAGCCAACTGAAGGCAGAATAAGGCATTCTTTAGACCCAGGCAGGTGTGCCAGCAGGCCATGGGTGGCAGAAGACTGAGGCAATGTATATGGAGGGCAATCATGGCAGCACTGGAAGCTCAGAGATCTTGAACTGGCTTTACAGGCAGGAAAGGTTAGGGTTAAGGTTTGACAGTCTATAAACATTTTGTGGTTCTGAAGCCTCTGGATATGTGAGTCTCTTGTGGCACAGGATGCTGTTTGATGCAGGTGGGGGTTGCTCTGGGATGGCACAGTTAGAGGCAAGTGGTCGATGGCCCAGTCTCAGGGCCCAGGAGAATTGTAGAGCTGGAAGGGACAGAGAAACAGGCTGTCCTGGAGAGAAGATGATGAGAACTCGATTAACTCTGTTATGAGGGCCTCCCCTAAAATAGTAGGAGAATTCCTGAACCCCTGTGGCAATTGAGTAACTGTCCAGAAAGACATATGGGTTGGGAACCACAGAATACAAGGTGATGGCTGCATTGTTGATAGCATGGAGATCTTGCCCAAGGTGATTACTTGTCTGTCAGTCTGATATGTGACTGAATGCCTGTTTGTGCTTCCTGTGATACCTGATAGCAGTGGGGATTGTGGTGAGGCAGCATGGTGATGGCCAGGCTGAGAGGTGAGGTTTTAGTTTATACCTCTGAGGAGAGTTTTCAGAACTTCAGGATTGTGATTATCTATCTCAGGCTGATGCAGGTGTCATCTTCCTCTTAGGGAATAGTCAGAACTGAAAGTGCAGGGTTAAATGAGAGGGAGGCTGACTGGCTAGGTGCCTTTAACTTGAAGAGAAATTCATGTTTGATGAGATGTCCTTATCTTTTAATTTAATAGGGAATTTATTTTTTAATGTCCATATTCCCAGAGGCTCCTGGGTAACAGTAATAACTTTTGACAAATTGGTGGTTTGTTCCTTCTTTTTGATGTCTTTGAGAAGAAGCTGACTTATTTTAGGTTTCCAAATGGGGCAACCTTTGGGAAAGGCCATGGCAACTCATTTGTCAGGGCTGACAGTCCAATCTTTTCTCAGTCAAAATGTGGAACTCAGAAGGAATTGCTGACAGTCATCTCGAGTGGGCATTAGATGATGCCATCTGCCCAGGATAGGAAGAGGAAGGCTCTTGAGGGAGAGCCTCTGTGGCTGAATGCAGGCAGTGGGTAGCTGGAACCAGTTCAATTGGCTGGGAGCAGGGAGCAAGGTTATAGGTGTTGGCAGCAACTGTGGTGGCTAATGAGGGTGCCAAGGCAGAATGCTCAAGAAGAATGGGCCTTTTTTTCCCTTTGAGTGGCTTAGTTTCATTTTTAACTCTGTAATCTCAGAAAATCCATTTTTCCTGAAGTTAAGGACTATGGGTTTTGACTAATTAGTTGCTGTCTCTGACTTTCTACATGTGTATTGTATATACTTGAACAATGATGCAACAGACAAAGGATGGGTGCCCCTTAGAGAGAGGCATTTAATACCTTCTTGGCTGTGCCCTTCATGGAGACTTGGGTGCAGCTTCGCTAAGGAGGGTGTGAAGCTTCCATTATGCCATATGTTGATCACTATGGAATCGCAGGTGAGGACCCAATTAGCCACCTAGACCAGTGCTTCCCAGTCTTGGTGCACAAGTGGAGCAGCCTGTTGTTCACAATGATTCCACTCACTCACACATTCAGTCAACATACACTCAGCTGTTAAACATTCCAGTCTCCTTCCCTTGTGGGTGGTCCTAACAAGAATTTATCAGACTACCCTTCTGCTTGAGCCAAACAGGAATGACAGACTAACTGGGGTCCCCTCAGGAGTCTTACTGGAATCAGGCAGGTAGACAGACAGATTGTGTCCTCTTCCCTTTGGGGTTAGATGTGAGCAACTCAAGTGGGAAGCCAGGAATCCTTCTCCAGACCTTTGAGGGGACTTAAGAAATCTTGAGGACACACCTTCCTCTTGGGACCTGGAGAGGTCCTTTCTCTGACTGTGAGGGCCACTATCAGTGACCAAAGAGGGTAGTGTGATTGGTCTTCCCAGTTAGTGCATCAGAAGCAACAGCAAGGAGAAATGACACCTAAAATGTCACCAACAAAAATGACACCCAGGATTTAGAGGCAGATTTATTTTATGTCAGTGGTACTTATCAGGATCATTCCCAAAACATCAGGTCCTAGTCTCTGGTGGTCTCGGGCTTATATGGCGTAAGCAAGCAGGAAATACAGAGGCAGTATGGCTTGTCAACTGGGGATTGGTTCTTACAATATGCATCACAGTGACCAGCCATTTCTAAGAGATCAGAGCACCCAGAGCTGGAACAGAAACTACTACCTGGGCAACTAAGAAACTGCAGTATACTGGCTGGGCTCCGGAGGGTGGCATTTTCTGCTACACTCACACTTAGCCTGTTCACAACCTCTCAGTTTCTTGTTTGTGGTGTGATACAGCCTCATGTGTGCTTCTTGATTTCTAGGTTCCCAAATCTTGTTTTACCATCTCTTCTTGTGCAGAGAATGAATTTTCGGCTTTCTGGTGGGGTGATGGAGGAGGTCCATGAACCTGGCTAAAGCTTTCTCTCCTGTCCCACTTTCAGGTCCCTGGGCCTGTCAATATGTGAACCTCTTCTGTGATCCTTTTAGAGGTTTCTGTGGTTTAACTAGAGTTAGTCCTCAGCTTTTCCCACTGATGTCTGAGGATCCTGTGTCTTTGTGGAATTATGCCTAAAACAAATGCTTTTTTATCATTTGTTTTGTTTTGTTTTGTTTGAGGTACTAAGAATTGAATCCTAGGCCTTGTACATGCCAGGCAAGTGCTTACCAGTGAGCTACACTTTCAGTTGAAACAAATGTCTTACTTTATTTTAGTTAGGTTTTAAGAGGGAGTAAAATTTGACACATGTTCAAGTCTACCTTAAAATTTGCTCTTACTTTTGCAATACTTTTTTTTTTGTAAGCAATAGAAGTCAGATACTGTCCCCAAGAACTTTAAGTATAACTAGTGTTAATACTTGAGTCATTTACTTAAGAATTTCAAAGAGAGGACTTTCATGGCTGGCAGGGCCAAGCCCTGGGGATACACTGATGTGGTGAGACCTTTGCTCTCATGAAAATCATGTTATTTTTGAGTTCTAAATAATTTGTCCCTGACATCACACTTGCTTCCAGAACTCCCCATTGACCAGCTAGGATCTTGACCATCCTGGTATAATCTTTCTGTCCTTTCCACAGTTGCCCTCTGAGGATTAAAATACTTTAAACAGGCACAGGGTGAATCGAGTTTCCTATTTTTGGGTCCATTTAAATTCCAGGCCAGCTGGCTCCATCCACTGATTCTTTCTCCATTGAGGCCTCTGCTCTACTCTTTCCAGCCAATAATTGTTGACTTTTGGGTTTGGCCAGGGGAGACCAAGAGGCGTGTGAGACTCCCTGTGCTGAATGGTGCTGTTGAATTCAGCCTGTTCTCAGATTCCTGACACAGAGTCTAACTCGCCCCTTCTCTTTTGCAGGTCAGAGATGTTGCCATAGCCGCAGGCATCGCAGGAGTGGGCTTGGCAGCCATGGGCCTCATTGGAGTCATGTTCTCAAGAAACAAGAAGCAAAAGCAATAAGCCGAAAGGACTGTGCTGTCAGGAATGACTGTACATTCAGAGGGGGTCTTGTTTTGCTAGAGTTTGGGGTTTGGTTTATGGATTTCATTCTGTTTTATAATAAGGTTTATTTTCACGGAATAAAATAAAGTACAATAAGAGGATTTTCTCTGGGAAATGCACTACAGACTGCGTTGCGTGAAGTCTGTGAGGGAACAGCTGGGCCCAGTTCTGGTGAGGCACTTCCATGATTTTCTCTTCCTCTTTGCATGTTTTGTTCTTTGTATCACAGAAAACAGAGTCCAACTCTGGTGATCTCAACTTCAGGGTGTTTCAGGTTGTCAAGATACATGTGAAACAGCAAGATGGTCCTGCTAGACACAAACAGAAATCGTCAGCCAGCCAGGACTCTTGGCCTTGATCCAGACTTAAGAGCTGGAGTCCATAGGTGTTCACTGGAGTGGAAAAAAAATTCCCTGCCATAGAAAATTGAGTATGTGTCTCACCATCTTCCTAAAACTCCCTTATTTCTCTTTGCTCTCTTCATATTTCCTCTCCCTTGTCTCTTCTACCTCCCGTGTCAGCACTTTGGCTTCCTCACTGGTTCTGCTTGCTTAGCTCACATTTTCACCTGCCCTTTCTTTCCTGCCTCGGTTCAGGGTCACTTTCCCATTGGAGTGATGCAAAAGAGCCCAGGCTGACTAGCAGCCATACTGCTAGATAAATTATGAATCAAAGAAGAAAACATAATGGAAGTTAGATAATGGAAATACTAGATGTTAGTATTTCAACCATGTGGCAAAAGAAATACTCAGAAAGAAATTTGTAACATAAATCCTTACATTAAGGAAAAAAAGTTGCAAATAATGGATTTACCACTCAGTTTAGGATGCTGCATAAAAAGAAGGAAAAAAATAAAAAGAAGAAAGAAAAAGATGAGCAGTGTAAATGAAGCAAAATATATGAAAGAATATATAAGTTAACATTTTAGGAATAAAATGGGGGCCATATCTATGGATGCTAAGGAGATCAAATAGGAAGGATAAATACTTTCATGACAAGAGATTGGAAATTTTTGATGGGGTTGATACATCTCAAAACAGCAAAATTGAATTAAAAATAAAATATCAAAGCTGTCCTATAACAATTGAAGGAATTAGATAAATAGTTAAAATTTTTCATGCAAAAAAATGGCATGCTTGGATGGTTTTATAGGTGAGCTTTACTAAAATTCAAGCCACAGAGACTTGTATGGAGAAAATAGTGAAAAAGAGAAAGGAAACCTTGTCCATGAATAAGATCTATAATAGTCATGGATAGGAAGTTTCATAGCTACGTCATTGTTTTCTTCCAGGTTCATCTATAATTCAGTGATTCCAAGCGAAATCATAACAGGTTTTCTTATATTGGAATAGGTTTTGAGATGTATCTGGAGAAGTAAAGAGGTTTAGTGACCTTGCTAACAGAGGCAACACTTACTCTTCTAAATGCATATTAACTTGCATTGGTTCCTTTTCTCATGTTGCTGAGGCAAAATACCCGACACCCAAAATTAAGGGAGGAAAGTTGTTTGGCTCACAATTTGTGGAGATTTCAGTCCATACTCTGCTGGGTCCAAGGCAGGGTGGCTCATGGCAGAGGACAACAGTTCATGGTAACAGGAAACAGCAAAAGCAACAAAAGCAAACAGGGAGGAGTGTAAGAGAAGACTTTCTGTCCCTCATAGTGTATGTAGGCCACCCATCCTAGGATGAATAGCACTCACATCCATAATCTCAGCATTAGAATCAATCACAAATTCTAGATGCCTGTCCCCATAACCATATGAGGTTTTAGGGGGACATCCAGATACAAACCATAGCATAAGTATTCTTAGAAATTGCTATTGTGCTAAATATAGTATATTTTTTAGTGCAGCAAGAGTTAAAGTGACTAATGGAATTGAGTAGAATCTCCAAAACAGACCTAGAAAATGAAACCTTAATTTACCATAGAGGTAACATT
Source organism: Hydrochoerus hydrochaeris (assembly GCA_004027455.1). NCBI lineage: Eukaryota > Metazoa > Chordata > Mammalia > Rodentia > Hydrochaeridae > Hydrochoerus > Hydrochoerus hydrochaeris. Next base: position 15,619 of record PVLA01011692.1, read on the forward strand.
TATATCAGTGGGAAAGAGTCCGTTCAGCTATTGGCAAACATTTTTGTAAGGAATAAACAGTGAATATTTTAAGCTGTATGCACCTCATAGAGTCTGACAGAGTTACTGCACTCTGCTGAGGTCATATGAAAATAGACACAGACAATACTTGAACAAGGGATTGTAACTGTGTTCTAATAAAGTCTTATGAACACTGAATTTTATGTAATTTTTTTTGGAATGCCCTTTGTTATTTAAAGAAAAAAAATGTAAAGGGTAGAGATAATACAGAATCTCAAAAAAAAAAAAAAGATAAACAGTAAGAAATCACTTGTCAACAAACTACATATTGTCCTCCCAGAAACAGCTGTTCAAGCTACAAAATCAAAGTGTACAAAGTAGACATTCAGACAGACTGCAAACAGCTACACATGCATGAGTCTCTACACGTATTTCTATTCTTTCTGTATTAGAGGGAAAAACAAAACATAGCAAGACAAAACAAATTCCTATAAAAACATGAAACCAAAAAGTCGTATAAAACCACAGTACAAGGTGATCTACAATGATTACTGTGTTGTCTCTTATTATCTTCAATAGAATTGTCTTTATCATCAGATACAATTGAATATAGCATTATAATTGAATATAGTAGTACATAATAATATTAGTAAAAATAAAACATTGTAAACAGTATAAAACTTCAAAGGCGGGTAATAGTTAAACCAGAGTGGATATTCTAGTGAATCTTGTCATCTTCAGTGTAGTTGCCTGTACTCTCAGACTTGATACTTATCAATCATAACAGCTCTGAATAAAAATCTATCAATACAAAACAGCGATCTAACAAACCAGATTCGATTATGATCAGTCATGGTAAAACAGTGTAGGTTATACAAAGCCTTAGATTAAGTTAATAGGAAATTAAGGATGATTACTGTACTATATCCTGCTATTTTTGGGATAACTGTCTGTGCCCTCAAATCCAGTACAAGTAGACAGACTGGAACAGAATATAATACATCTAAGGAGAGTGGTGTGAGTAATGTGGGTTTTAAATCCTGGTGCACTATTAACAATATAGTGTATCAAGGCCATCTATGTTAGAGATTCTAGCCATCCTTCTCTGCCTCGTTTCTGCTATGCTATTTTTCTGCCTTTGTTGGTCTACTTTTCTCCTTCATTCTACTCCCTGCCCTGTTCATTGAGGCCTTTCTGCCACTGTTCCTAAAAATCTTGGTATTTTTTTCTCTCTCTCTAGAATGTCCTTCAGTATTTTCTGTAGCGTTGGATTGGTGGTCACAAACTCCCCCAGTTCCTCTTTGTCATGGAAGCATCTTGTTTCTCCATTAATTTCTAGTGATAGTTTTTCAGGGTATATCAGTCTGGGGTGGAGGTTATTTTATTTCAGGGCTTGGAATACTTCACTCCAAGCTCTTCTTGATCTGATGGTCTGTGTCAAGAAGTCTGCTGTGCTCTTGATGGGCTTTCCTTTATAGGTAATCTATATCTTTTCTCTGATGGCTTTTACTATTCTGTTTTTATATTGAATTTCTGGTATCTTGATTATTATATGTCTGGGTGTAGCTCTGTTTTGGTTGTATGTGGCTGGAGTTCTGTATGCCTCACATGACTGAATGTCATTTTCTTTTCCCATGCTTGGGAAGTTTTCCTTAATTATTTCCGTGAATAGCCTTTGTAATTCACCTGTTTGTATTCTTGCTTCTTTGTTCACATTTCTTATTCTTGAATTATAGATTCTCTTGTTGTCTTCTAGCTTTTGTATTGTTACTGCCTATTTCCTTGTTATTTTTAAGAGATCTTTCCTTTCATGATCACACATTGCAAACTTGTCTTCAAGTTTTGATAGTCTATCCTTAGTTTCTTTTAAGGAATTTTGCCAGCTTTCAATGGAGTTTTTAATTTCCTAGTAATCTCTTTGAATCTGCTTCATGTATTCTATATTTTATTTATATTCTTTATTGAATGTTTCTCTCCTTTTTTGTGTTCCTCCTTTCTTCCGTCTCTGTCTTCCTGAGAGATGCTTAGCATTTCTTTTATTAATCTACTTATATCTTGCTTTACCTGATTTAATAATTCAGTTTTGAGCTCCTCTCCAAGGTCCCGAAGATATCTCTTAATGTCCATTGAAGCCATGTCTGATATTGCATGTTTGCTGCCCTCAGTTTCTTTTGTTTTTCTCTCTCCTGGATCAGTGCTCTCAGGGTTCTGGGCTAGGGGCCTCCTCTTGCTTCTCTCTCCTGTCATGGTCCCAGCTTCCTCCACACAGGTTACAGTGGAGGTCCCAGCCCCCTTCTCAGTCGGCCACGGTTCTTCCAAAGCACACTGGCAAGAAACCTACACCCTCTCCTGCCTGCTCTTGTCACTGAGGTGTAAGCAGGGGCTGCTTATGCCGGCCCCTCCCCATGGGCCAGTCGAACTTCAGGGGCCTTCACCAGGTTAGTGTGTGCTAGGTGTAGGGAGTCGATTTGGGACAGCTTATTGGGTCCTGGCCAGGGGCGTGATCCAGTCCAAGCAAATCCCATGAATCTGCTTTGGGGAGGGAGCAACCAACTGAAGCCACTGTTGTTCCTAGTTCAGGCTCCTTCTGCCAGATTCCAACATGTCGCCCATTTGGTTGTGCCCTTCCATGGGGGGATCTTATTCCCAGCACTGACTGTGGATTAATGAAGGTTGCTTTGCTGGCTCCATTCTTGGTTGGGGTCACCAACTCCAACTTCAGCCTGGCTGTGGTTCCTGTGAGTGGTGGCGGGAATGAGTTTGGGCAGCTCTGCTGGCCAGCGCGGATTCAGGTTGGCACAAACTCGGCAAGTCACAGCAGAAAGCGCCATGTCTGGTAATTTTAGCTGTTCCAATTTTAGCCCCAAGACTGTGTGTTTGATGAGCTTTTTTTCATTTTAATTTCTTCCTGTGTCAAGAGGATCCATCTCCCTCTGTCTGGATCTCTCCAGGATGTTTTATTCTAGCATATGAGTTGTTTTTCCTGGGAGGCTTTGTATTTTGTTGCTCACTGATAGGCCATCTTTAGCTCCTCCCTCTGGAATGCCCATTTTTAATAGTCCAACAGCAAGGGGTGGGGAAACTAAGGGAAGTGCAGGCAATGAGCAGGACCTTGGCAGTCACTTCAAGGACGTCTCCAAGTAATGAATCAAGTCAATTCAATAGAACTGTCTTATCATGAAGATATGGTAAAAGTGAGACAGTAGGAGTGATTCCTGCAGCTGCAGTCTCTACTTAATTGATGTTTGAACCAAGTGTCCACAGCTGTGACCTTGTCTTGCCCTTTGAGGTATCTCTGGCCTCACAGGCCACTACAGGCCCCAGCAAGACCAGTGATTTATAGAGGTTCACTTACTATGAATCAGCTCCTGTTGCAAGGCAAGGGGCTGAGGCCTAGGACTGACTTTCCCCACCTCTGGCTTCTCTTTTATGGATGGAAACCCTGGTGTTCACAAAGTGGACTATGCAACCTCCAGTCCCATAACTGTCTCTTTCTTGTTTTATTTTCATCCATCACACCTCACTTTCAGGACCTGTTTCCTCATAAAAGCCAAAATTTCCATGGTGAGGCTTCAGCGTCTCCCGGTGTCCTTCCCATGCAGCATGTGGCCACCAGAAGTCACACAAAGTAGCCCAGCAAGTTGGGGAGCTCTCAGCAGTGCTCAGGGGATGCACATTTTATCATGCCATGACACTGGAAGAACCCGCCTACCACCTGAATTTTATATAATTTTTATAGGTCATGAAGTATTAATTTTCCTTTTGTGTTTTCAGTTGCTTAAAATGCAAAAGTCATTTCTAGCTAGTAGGCTTTATCAAAGCAAGTAGAGGGCCATCGTTGGCTGATTTCTGATTAAAAAATAATATTTGAGTACCTGCATAGCCATTTGAACTTTGCATTGCTTTTGGTTTTATTTTTGAGACAGAATCTCACCATGTAGTCCAGGCTGGCCATCATTCCTTAGTGCTGGGATTATGCGTTATGGGGAAAATTATATGAAAAAGAAAAATACAAAAGTTTTGGAAGTAAAAAGGCATTGTTATAGTTCATAAGCACACAAGAAAAATAAAAAGTAAAACAAGGAAGTAAATTTGATTACATTAAATATGTAAATTACTGTCAAAATACTATATAGCAAAAAGAAAAGGCAGACAATCTGGGCCAGATATCTGCAACCCAACTGTTAAGAGTTCATATAAATTGATAAAAAAAGACAATTTAATAGAAACGTGGAGAAGTACACAAATGCGTCCTTCACAGAGGTCTAAATACAGTAGTCCAATAAACCTCTTAGAGAGAACCTTTCCTGGGCCTTGTCTTGATTTGAGAAATTTACATTTCTAATCTCATGGAAAGGTTATTGGAATTCCAATAAGTTAATTCCAATCTATCACTTCCAGCTCATCCCATGGAGAGAATAAAGACACTAAGACATAATTATAGTTATGGGGAGCCAAGGTACCCTAAGTCCAGCCAGGACGAAGGTTCATGGGAACAAAGGCCTTGACCCATGCCTGAACCTAGATTTTAACTCCTGAAGCAGGGAGTGGTTTGAGGATGAGCCACTGTGAGTGCTGTGAGTGTGGCCAGGCAGCAGGCCTGAAAGCACCTCTGCACTATGCAGAGAGAGGGACATGCAGGAAGAGTAATCTGCATAGCACAGCTGAGGTAATTAATATCTGATGTTTTGGGGCTGGAACTTCAGCTCTGATGTGTAAACTTTTTTGCCCTGGGAAGTCATAGCCTCTTTTTTTTTTTTTTTAAATTTTATTTTAAAGGGAATAAAACAGAACAATAAAATGAATGGAAACAGTGATAAGACAGTAGGAAATCTACAATAGTTCCTATATTGCATATTGTTGTCCTCTAAATGGTTGCTCGGCTTTAGGCTTGGAAAGTCAATCAACAATATAGTTCCTCCGGATCAGCTGGTTGCTCAGCACGGCGGGTGTGGGGGTGCAGGGGCTGTGCTCTCCCCAGCCTGGGTGCCAGCTGGCTCACAGGTGGGGCTTAGCTTCCGTCCTGGTTCTCTCCGGTCTGTGCTCCAGCTGAGGTCATAACCCCCTATCTCAAGGCTTGACCCCGATTGACTGCTTGGACTGGTGGCTCTTCATCTCACCTTGTTCAACCACGATTTTGGGAGTCATGGGAAACTGACTGTCACCTAGCTTCAAAGTATTCCTTAGGTTGGGCCGGGATTTAGCTCAGTGGCTCAAGTGCTTGTCTGGTAAGTGTAAGACTGTGAGTTCGATCCCTGGTATAAAACAAAACAAAACAACAACAACAAAACAACCCCGCCCCCCAAAAAACTTCAGGTACAAAGTATGTCTCAGCACCTCAGCCGGCCCTGTTTACATTGCTCAAAACCAATTGAAGGGATAAAGAAATGGCTTAGCCAGCTCTGTACATACCAGTACATGGAGACAGGACCAGGTTTGGCCAAAACGGAGATAACTGTTCTTTATTCAAGGAGAGTCATCCAGGTGGTCCTCCACACTTCTGACAAAGTAAAACACTTCATAAATAATTGTAGAAAAGTTTGTAAGTAATTATAGAAATGTGAATTAAAACTCAATAATATTCAAGGCATGCTGCTGAAAGGGGGCTTAATTTTGCATTCTTTTGCTAAAAAAGCTGAAGCTTATACCCAGCCTATTGGGAAAGAAAAAATGTTGGGTTTTCCCTGACTTTGAAAGTCACCACCAGCAAGCGGGCAAGCAGGCAGTTCTGCAGCAGACACCAGCTGGTGTCCTTCCCTCCAATTTGGTTTTGACTGTGTCTTTGGAGACAGTGCCGGATGGCTCAGGTTGAGGACAGTCTCCAAGCCTGTCCCCTGCCTCCTTGCAAGTCCTGGGTTGTCTTTCCAGTGAGTCTGAACAACAGGCTCTGCATCAGGGGTTCCCACGATCTTCCTTCAGGTTTCATTAATGTGCTTGAGCAGCTCAAGGAATGCAGGAAAAATGTCTTCCGGTTTATTCTAGAGGTTTATTTTACAAAGAGCACGGATGGAGAGATGCACAGGGCAAGGTGTGTAGGTGTAGGGATTCTACAAGCAAAGGGAAAATAAAGGGTCACACACACCAAGGGTCAGCAAAAGGCCACCGCCTGGTCAGCCTAAGCAAGCAGCTTTTATTGAGATAAAGAACAAAAAAACTCATATTGCACATACTTGGATTATATAACTTGTTGGCTTCTTATCCTTATGGGACCTTATGTTTTTACCTTGGTGGGGAGGATGTTTCAAGACCTGCACTTTCTACCAAAACACTGTTAACCCAATGTGTCAGTGTGGACAAAATGGAGTCAGTGTGGCCTCTCTACCTGTGGGAGGACACGGAGCTGCCATGCCTTCTCCAGCATCACACTCCAGGGACTTCCACACGCTTAACTATCTGGAAGCCCTCTGCTTTACCCAGCTCACACAGACAAAAGGCTGCCCTAAAACACAGGACAAAGACAGCTGTCTCCAAGCACAAGAGAGAGGCCTTGCCGGAAATTAGTCTTGGAGGTTAATTGTGACTTTGGAGTTTGAGCTGGCAGAAGTGTGAGGAAATAAATTTCTTCTCAAGTTACCCAGTCTGTGTTACCTGTTCCAAGAGCCCAAGTAAACTTGTACATTCCCTTCTCTCCATTCCTGCCAGTGTTGGGGTACCAAGAATCAACATCTCCATCTCCAAGATCCAGGGAAAGTCACAACATCTGGGAACTTCCAGACGTCTCAGCTCCTCCCTAGAAATCCTATTCCTTTACCTTCTGCCTTGGAAGATCATTTTCCCTTACAGTGCTTAAGGTTGTGACAAGATGACCCAGCTTCAGGAGAAGCAGCCTGTGAGGAACCTATGAATAACCAAATAGCGCAAAAAAGAAGCTAACAGCACATCATTAACTGTACCCACACACCTCGTCCTGTGCATTAACCACATCAATCAAGGGACACGGCTGGTTTAAGGGCCAAATGGGAAGCCGTTCATCTAAATGCCTTTAAACTCTGTTGCTTCCCCAGAGTCCAATCTGTTGCTGGCATTTCTCTTGTTTTGTGTTTTCTCTGGTATCCATGATCAGTGTTCCTTGTGTGATAAGCCTTCATAATGATCATGATCAAGTGACCACACACAGAGCTGCTCCACAGAAGCCAAACATCTTATCCCCAGCTGACTCAGCTCCCAGGGTCCAGGGTCCTGAGGTTGCCACAGCCACCGCCCTTAGGCAAGAGGCTGACTCCAGCCCCGCTGCAGTGCTGACTGGTGCCTTAGTCACTTTCCCGGCCCTGGACACAATGACCAACACCTGCAGTTTAAAGGGGGTTATTTTGGCCCATGGTCACAATGTATGGCAGGCTGGCTTCATGGCCATGGCAGAGATATAGGGGGAGAGGAGTTGCTCATACCACGGTGAGGAAGAAGCAGGGAGAGATGGGAGGAGCTGGGGAGGGAGACACACCCTTCCAGGTCATGCACCACAGTGACCTGTGCTCACCAAGACGCCACCTCCTGACAGCTCCTCCAGCTTCTGAATCCATCAGTGGATGAATCCACCCGCGTGAGTCAGGCACCTTCCAGCTCCCAGTTTCGCAGGGACCTGGGAGCGCAAAAGGTCCTTCTGGGTGATGCTCACGGTCTATTCCCTGATGGAAGGGGACATTCATTCCCAGCTCTTAGACCTGTACTCTGCCCGGGAGGCCGAGCCCTCCCCAAAGCCCTGCCCCTCCGCACCTGAGCCTTTTGGGAGGCGTCTCACCTCTGAACCGTGATAACCGACAGCTCAATGCCAAGGTGCACCAGACCCCCTGAACAGCACCGGGGGCTCTGTGCAGCCACCCCCTCCGAAGAAGCCTGTCGTCTGCACGCTCGGTGCCACTGGACTCCGCAGCCTCACGCCCACGTCCTCTTAGCATTGTGCCCCATCCTTCACCCCCACGCACTCAGGTAACCAGCCCAGCCTACCTCCCCTGAGCCCGCCCGGCGTGCGTCTTTCAGGATGGCTCACACTCCTGGTCCACTCAGCATCTGCATCATTCTGTTTGTCTACCTGTCTAAATACCAGGCTTCTTTGAAAATCCAGCTTAAATTCTAATATATTTATTAAAGAGTTTTTTTTTTCTTTTAGGGGATCAGGATCTCACCTTGTTGCCCAAGCAGGTCCCAAATCCTGGTCTCAAGAGATTCTCCAGCTTCAGCCTCCTGAGTAGCTGTGACTACAGACACACGTCACCACACTGGCTCAGAAAATGGATTTCTATTCCTTCTCCTTCATCAGTCATATTCCTTGGCACCCAGCTTATCACAGTGGTCCTAGGAAAAGTTTGGCCTGTTTATTGGGTAGCACTGCTGTTCGACCTTCTCCATCGCCCCTGTCTGTTTTTGCAGCCACCTGGGCAAGGTACAGGTCTAAGACCGGCACTCCCTGGGAATTCATGTCCCCCTTGGGTCAGGAAGTTGACCATGATCATGACCCAGATGGGCTTCTTGGGCTCCCAGTTCCCTGCAGTGGGGTTGAAGATGGAGTCAGCATACCATCCTTGCCATGCAGATGCCCATGATGGCACCTGAGGTGGCAGTAGATGTCCCTGGGGAGCATGTCTTGGAGGTTCTTGCCCTGTGGTAGCATCTGACGGCTGGTGAGGGCTGAGATGGTGTTCACAGGGGTCAGTGAGGTCCAGCTCGAAGTGCATGATGCTGCCCCACCGTGAAGCCTCCTTGGATTTGTCACGAGTATGGGACGTGGGTGATGCTGGAGAAGGAAGACTGCAGGTCCACAAGAAGGTGCTCAATTCACTTTGTTGGGGTTTGAGCTCACAGTTAGCAGAGCTGGGTCCCTCATACCCCAGGACAGTGCCTGTGAGCAGGAGGCAGAGAGTCAGCAGCAGGAACTGATATAGGAATGAAACTCTCAGCCTATTAGATGTCTGGTATGATTTTGTGCTCTCTAAAATCAAAAAATAAATTTTAGGAACAACAGAGGTTAAAAGCAGAATATATTTATTGAGAGAAAGAAAGCTTCTGTCTGGGACAGAGACAGAAGGGGTCCCCAGTGGGTTGCCAAAGACAGTATTATCTAGGGACTTTTATAGAGCAAAACTACAAAGCGAGGCAGGTCTAAGGTGGGAAAAACAGGAGAGCTCGCAAGCTGTGTATGAGGAGGGACAGAACTGATTCATTGTTCAGGTAAAAAAATTGGTTAAATTGGGGACAAATGGGGAAGTGAGTCATGTAGCAAGTGTACATCATAAAGAACAGTGACTCTTCCTGTAGGGGGTAGAGATGGTGACTCTTGGCTTCCTCAGGGTGATTGGTACCTATTTAGAATATCAATCCCTGATATTCTAGGAATATTCTAGGATAGGATGTATGTAGGTGCATTTGATTTAGCTTTTGTTTTGAGGTCTGGCCCACAGTGGAGTTGTCTGTCTCTCCCACAGTTGCAAAGTATCTGGTCTTCTGCACTGGCTCCTTTGGGGCCAGCCCTGTCTAACTGCCTATAATATTTCCATCTAACTCAGTTGCTTGAAACAACCCCCCCTCTGAAGAAGTAACCGAAACTGCCATGAGGGAGTCATGGGTGATGACCACCAGTCTGGCTTCCTCAGGCTGAAGGGAGTCATCGTTGTTAACTGGCAGTCAGGGACACTCTGCAGAGGATCTATCGACAGGCCTTCAGCAGACACCAGGTGTTTTTATCTTGGGTAGGCTACAGTTTTAAGCCTGGAGGAAACAAAGTCAAAGAAACAAGTATGCAGGGGCCAAATAATAGAATTAATAAGATAATTATGAGTACAGTTAACAAAGATTGCCACCAAGAGCTGGTGATAGCTTCCCATAGTTAGGATAAGGATAAGGTCCAGGGAATTCTAGAGTCTGACATGTCATTGATTTGTCATGTAATATCTTGAACAATTATTGAAGTATTAGTAGAACGATCAGGGATGTACACATAACATTTACATTTTACAACTGCACAAGTACCTCTCTGCACTGCTGTTAGAAAGTCTAATGACATCCACTTTTGGGAGGGTGGCCTGTCTCCTTAACTTTATTTTTTCATTTAAGAGAGACAACAGCTGCAGTGCCATTTAAGGCCCAATGAATATAGTCAGTTAAAGCCTTAACATGTGTCATATAATCTTTCTTCCAGACAAGATCTGGTAGTTCCAGTAAAAGGAATCTGACATATTTGTTATTGGTTTTATATGTATGATGTCTTGGGGTTTGGCATCTTTTAGGCAAGAATACATTTTAATCAAACATGTTAATCAATGTTTATATACAAAGGCATGTATAAGCAAAATATAAGCGTTAGCGCTGACAGGTAAGTTTAGAAAATGTTTTTATGGGGCTGCAATTGTAATCCACTGGCTCTTATGTCCCTTTATTGATGGAGTCTGACATTTTGTCATAAATCCCTCTAGCTTTAGTTATAATTATCTCTAAATTTTTGATAATGTGTGAGAATCAGATTAATACATTATTTTTACCAATGAAAAACTCTCTTAAGTTTTTGTATGTGAACAACAATATGTACTGTATTTGTAAAAACCAGTCTCAACATCGTTGTGATTAGTTGGCAACCTGGATATATAAATTACAGTATTTAGACAGGATAGAACCTCTCCAGGAAGGGAGCTGAGCTTTTAGGAATAACTAAAAGAAATAGGTGAAGGGAAAGTTATCCCAGTTACAGCTCAATCAAGATATTTTTGGGAGACTGTTTCATTGAGGTATGATGCCCGGAAGGAAGGCCAGAGTTGAGAAGGACAACGTCCTTTGGTTCTGCTGGACCAGCTGATAGGATGGATCTGAACCCTGGGGTCCTGGCCTCAGAGAGCAGTCCGGCCTCCAGTGGTCACCTTTGCAGTCAGGGCGCGGCTTGGGGGGCCTCTTAAGGCAGCCCCTCTTAAAGTGGCCTGGCTTGTGGCAGTGATAGCAGGTGAGTGTAGTCTTGAGCTCTTCTTGGAGCTCCAAGAATCAGACTGAAGGTCTGTTTCTTTTAAGGCTGCAGCAAAAGCAGCTGTTTTTTCCCCAGTATCTTTTTTTTTCTCTCTCTCTTTGACCTCTTCCTCATTACAGTTATAAAATACCAGAGAGGCAATTTTTACTAAAGTACCCAGTGAGCTATCTGGAGCAAAAGGTATCTTTTGTAACTTTTTTCTAATATCTGGGGCTGATTGGATAATAAACATGTCTTTAAGCAAAACTTGCCCCTCTATTGAATCAGGATCTATGGACATATGCTTCTCTTAAATGATCTAAGCAGTCAGAGGAGTTTTCATCTTTCTCCTGAAAAGTAGCTGACACTTTAAAATAACGAGAAGACTTGGTTTTTGCCTTTTTTAGACCTTCAGGAATAAACACTTGAAAGTGTTTCCTGCTCCAATCTCCTATCTTGTGTCAGGCCAGCTGGGGTCTTGGGTGGGAACTGCTTGTGTGCCAGTGGGAACTGGTGGTTCTCCTGGCTGGCTGTCTGCTGGCCTTCTAAAATTAACAATATGATAGCCAGCTCCAATAGCAATCGTCGTGCTGCCTGTCTCTCACTAGAAGTCAATATTTGATTTAAGATTAACATCACCTTTTTCTAGCCTAGCTAATATACTTATCAGGGTCATCTGAAAATTTTCCTAGTTGTAGCTTAATTTGCTTTAAGTTGCTGAGAGAAAGAGACTTATGAATTGGGGTATCTCATAAGGATTATGATTATACCTGGAGCATATTTAAGAATTATTTCTTAATGTAAAAAAAGCATGAACATAAAAATGCTATTTTTCTCTTTCTTACAGTATGAGTTTAGTTGTAAAAGAATATTATAATTGATACTTCCCTCTGCATTCCATTTTGGCTTTAGGGGGTAGATAGGCCGCACACACTCGTAGGGAAATATCAATGACTCTTTTTTCAACATGTAAGGGTTGAACATCTTCCAGTGTGTACGAATGCATTCCAAAGGAGTAAGGGGCCTTGGCACTGAGTTGCCCATGTCTGTAAGGGAAAAGCAAGGTGCATAAGAGTATGAGACCCTGACATTTAGCCACCTATCTATGCAAAAAGAAATAACTGGGCGTCCTTTTCTTATTTCTATTGAATAATGTCCTCAAGGCATCCCTCTGGTTGACTCCACTCCAGGGCAGGTGGAAGCCCTCTGGAGAGAGTGCGAAACATAGTTCAGTCAGCCTATCCACCCTCATACTGGTGTGCAATTTTATCATCCCAGGCAGCTCATGAACTTTGTTCCCATAAGCCTGACTGTGACAGGAATGCTCAAAGAAGAAAATATAACTTTATAATAAACTATTGCTTTTTTGTTTATTGTAAAAAAGTGAGTTGGAGCACTTCTCTGGCTGTTCTGTAAAGGAAATTCCCTCTGGAGATAGAAGAAGACAACAAATAACCTTGAGGAACTCTGCCCAGGGTCCTCTGGCAAAGCTTCCAAAGGCATCTGTGTCCTCTATCTAATTACCTAGGGAATCTTTCCTAATAGCGGGACATGGCTATGTTTTATTTGAAGCTCACAGGTTAAACACATTTATCATCTACCAATTACATTTTACATGTTAGTAAAGGCACATCAGTCTTTTGCACACTGGGTGACTAAAATCTCTCTCCTCTCAGTTAACATATGTAAGGCACAAATGTAAATCATTCCCTATGAGTTTGTTTGAAATGTAAACAGTTGCTACAGTCTCTCTCAGTCTAATTTCTGAGAGGAGAGGTAGTCTAATTGTCTGAAAAGTTTAGGGAACATCTTTAATTTACTAGCAGAGAGCTATAAGTAGACAGGTAAGTGGAGGTTTTCTGTGATTGTGAGCCAGTTTCCGCTGAAGAATCTTTGGCTATCTGTCAGAGAGTCACCCTGGCTATGAACCCTCAGTTGTTCTCAGTTTCTGTTGGCCCAGATAACCTGAGGTCAGTCTCCAGAAGGGAATCTGCTGTCTGTCTGGTCAACATTCTGTTGGCCATTGACTTCAATGGGACTGACCAAAGAGATGCTGGGGGAACCTGTCCTCTGCTTTAATAGTGGCAGCTACAGTAGCATGGAATTAGCTGCCAGAGCAACCACTGTTTGTCAAAGTCCTATAAGGGATAGTTAAAAGCTGGAGCAAGATCATTATCTAGTGCTTTATAAGGTTACAGTAAAGGTTTTAAAGTCCACAACTCGAAGTATTTTCTTATACACATAATGGAAGGTTGGAAAGCCTCCCTTAGTCTAGATGTGTTTAGGTCCTGTAAGTGCGCTGCTTTTGGAAATAGCTCCTTTTTGTTTCACCCAGAAGTCGGTTCTGTCCACTCTGTCTCAGGTTCAATCTCCTGAAGGAGACCTGGCCAGAGCACTAAGCCAGGCTTTTATGTGTGTTCCCCTGGATGGGCAAAATCCTGATTTCTCATCTGACCCAGAGATGGGGTATGTGTCCCTCATCTACGATGACTTCTCTGTCTTCGACATTAGCAAATGCTTATTTTCTATGGACCTAACTGAGTAGGAGGAAGAAGTTGGAACAGTCTAGAGAGCTTTCTAATTTTATATTCCTCTAAAAAGGAAAGTACAAAGTGGGGGAAAAGATTAGAAGTAAAGCCAAAGAAAGGAAACTGAAGGAAAACAGGCCTGACATGTCCTCTAGCATGTAGAGAAGGATTGGGCCAGAATATCTCTGAAAGCTGTCCCTCAAGTCTTAAGAATGGTTATCATTTGCTTGGAATGCTTAAGGCCCTGAGCTCAATTCCTAGCACCACAAAAACAAAGAACTGTCACTGACCTACTGTCTTTTAACTAATGGAAGGGGTACCATGATTTTTAATAGACATGTGTATTTTCTAAATATAAACTAGATTTCATAAAAAGACCCATTTTACAGCATTTTTTGAATTTACCCTGTAGTTAGTATTAAATTCCACTAGGTGGCGTTCTGACTGTACTTTTCCTAGTAAACCATATTAAAACAAGTGAGTCTAAATGTACATATATAAAATACGAATACAAGACTTTGGCTACAAAAATACAATGGCTCATCAAAGAAATATCATGATATATACATATATATATATATATATATATATTTTTTTTTTTTTTTTTGTGCCAGGGATCAAACTCACGACCTTGCGTTTGCCAAGCAGGCATTTACGCCACTGAGCTAAACCTCCAGCATAATCTTTTATGTTCTCAAATGTATCACCATTTTAACAAAAGACAAGAGACCCAAAATTGATAAAATATTTAAAATTCAAGACATGAGCAATTAAAAAAACCAAGGGTGACAATTTTGATTACCCAAGTGAATTGTAATCTGGAATCTATGAAAAAAAGTGAATTCTTATCTCCATCCACTTATTTTTCTGGAGTCTCCAAAATGATCCAGGGATGATATTGGAACCTTCAAATATAATATAAGGGAAATATTATAACTCCCAACCTGTTAGATGTCTGATAATGCCAAGTTGGTGTTCTCTAAAATTGAAGAATGAATTCTAGGAACAATGAAGATTAAGAGTAGGAAATATTTAGTGAAGGATATTCAAATGGAAACATAAAATTAACCATCGCTGCTGCTGTGGACATTTGTGTACAGGGTTTTGTGTGACCGAGGGCTGGTTTTAGACACTGGTTATTTTCTCTCCCTTCATCTAGTTTGTTGGTACCTGCATGTTTTATTATTACTTCTTTACATCTTACACTTATTCTAGCAATATTAGATATAGATATAAAGTTTAATGAAACTAATTAAAAAGTATATATAGTCTAATATACTCCTGGAGAGTCTAAGAAATTGTTAACATTGCTTTTGGGAGAGGAATTAGATGGTTAGGGACAGGGGTGGGGTGCACCTAGGCTGAACTACTGGGAGCTGGCTAAAGCCCTTGGCTGCCTGATTGAGGGGTGAGGCAAAGGGTAAAGAAAGACAGAGAGAAATTTGCAGGTTCAAGTGGACTGGGAGGTCAGTGCTTCAGATTGGGCAAAAGCCAAGACCTCTCTGGCTAACCCGTTTTTATTTAGCAAGGAAAAGGCAGCCCAGGGAGCTTGGAACAATGTCATGGAACCATAGGGTTGGTCAGAGCAAGCTGATAACAAAGCAATACCCAGAGAACAGGAGCCGGTAATAGAGAACCTATTTTTCTTTCCTTCTAGCAGAACTTCTTCTGCTGTGTTCTTTCAAAGAGTCACAGCATCCCCAGCAGATGTTATCTTGCCCTGTGAATGTCATGGTTCTGTGAGTCTTTCTCCTATGACTGGATAGGGGACAAACGGACAGGGGTCAAACAGAGCCTCTGCATGGCTCCAAGACCATAGGGCAAAACATGTGCCAGTCTTGGGCCCTTGAGCCCCTATGTTATGGATTCTGGTCCCCAATACTACACCTTTCCAGTTGGGTAAATCGGTATATATAAATGTGTGGATTCTAGCCTGTAGCTTTAGTGTTCACCAGCAGGTCAGGGCATGGTCCGACTCTGCCTTTTTCTCTGACCAGGTGGGGACGCTTTTCCACTCAGCAGCCTCAGGCAACAGAGGGGCCAGGCAGGATTCCTGTTCATTCATCTTAGTTTGCTGACTCCTCTCTCGTGGTTCCTGGCCCTGAATTTCTGACACGCAGAACAACTTGGATTAGATGAACAGCACCAAACTCCAGCATGAAGACTACTGTGATTCTTCCCGCCTCTGCTCCTCGGTGTCCAGGGAGTCACAGTGCCTGGACAAGGCCTCCTGCTTAGGAAACATGGCCATGACACTGTCGCCAGTGGTGGACAGAGGTCACCTGTCTCGAGGTCAGCCGCTCAAAAGCATGTAGTGTCCCCACCTGGGAGCTGCCCCCAGGGTTCCGGTCAATGGGGACAGGAGGGAATTAGCTGTTTGCCTTGAGAACTGTCCCACTGTGACCCTAAGGACAGAGGTGCAGAGACGGTGGCCGGTGGGACTCTCCGTGGGAGCAGTGTGGAGTTGTTCACCTCCAGAGACTCCTGAATAAGCGATTTTCCAGTTTGCAAACCACTCCCCTTGCAACCTCACATCAAAACTCTGCTTTTTCGGGTATAATGGTACAGACCTGTGATCTCAGCTACGTGGGAGGCCAAGGCAGGAGGATCACAAGTTTGAGGTCAGCCTGGGCAACTTAGTGAGAGCCCGTCTCAAAACAAAAACATGAAAAGGTCTTGAGACCTAGCTCAGTGCTAGCTTTCTGTGTAAAACCCTCAGTACTGGGGAAAAATAAACAACACAAAACACACTTCCGGCCCACATGGGCCACAGTGGAAAGTCTGAGCTCCCTCTCCATCCACCTACTCCTTCCTTTTCCACAGCAATAAGTGGGAAGGAGGAAGGGAGGGAGGAAGAGAGAGAGGGACTGACTTGGGGTTTGGGTCTCCACACAGCCCCCTCCATACATAAATTTTGGTTTCCTGTTGGTTTAGAATGAATGAATGCTTTTTTTGTTTTCTGTTTTATTTTGAGACAGGCTCTCAGTTTCTAGTCCAAGCTGGCCTTTGTAGCTCACTTTGTAGCTCAGGCTGGCCTGGAATTTGCAGTGATCCTCCTGCCTCAGCCTCCCAACTACTGGGATTACAGGCGCGCGCCATCATGCCTGGCTGGCTGAGCACTTCTGACCTTGCTTACCTCTGGCCGGTGAAGCAGGCTCATTCTTTTTCAGTGTTGGGGGAACGTGTCACCGACTTCTGCTCAGGATTGCTGGTTCTGAGGCTGGTGGAACTGTCGGCCTGTGCTGGAAGCCATTGGTCCTCGCTTTGAGCTGTGAGTTGTTTCCGGAGCTCCTCTGTCCTCCAGAGCGGCTGGCCCCTCATCTTCCATTGCCCTGTCTTCCCACACACTCACCCGATCTCATCCAGCTTCCTTTTTCTCCTTTCTTCCTGAAACTTGGGGATTTTGACTGTTCCTGTGAAACACGTCCCCAAATTCCCCCAGATCTACCTGCTGGGCTCTGGCCGCTTACCCCTCCAGGGGGTTTCCATCCTTACCGCTGCCCTGGACACGTTCCCCATCTTTGGTTGAAGAAAACATTTTTCATATATTTGTGTGAGTGTTTGAGTGGAGTCTCAGGGAAAATGAAACTCTTTTTTTCCTCTTTTTTGATAGCAGGATTGCATATCCAGGGACTTGTACGCTGTAGGCGAGTTATCTGCTAGAGCCCATTACATTTTTTTTTTTTAAATTTGAAACAGGGTCTCAGTGAGTCACCCAGCCTGTCCCACTCACCATTCATGGAGCATGTGTGGTCCAGGAGGTGTCTGGGCAGCGGGGGCTGGGGTGCCCCCCAGCTGATGCAATTTGTGACTTCCTTATCTTAGCATCTAGAGCAGCTGGACTTTCAAGACTGTGCTCGCCACACCCACTTCGAAAATGAAACTCCTGAAGTTAACAAATAGGCAGCGAGCAGTCAGTGCCACACAACACCTCAGGACAGAAGGATGTCTTGCAGGGTGAGTCCCCAGAAAGGGTTTGGATGTTTTTATTTGGAAAGTGCAAAGAGGTCATGTGTGTTTTTCTCCTTGGTCCGTGGCCCTGTGCACAGGGGATAAGGGAGAGAGGCCCGAGGTCTGCCTGCCTGGCCGACCCAGACTCAGCCAGGGAAGAGCCCCGAGGCTGGGAAGAGCCCAGGCACTTCCGCTGCTGCATGGGGTTTGGTTCTGCAGAGACCTAGGAGCAACTTGACCTGGGTCGGGTTTGCGCTTGGCGAAGCCCTCCTCCGGCCAGGCACAGTGGCTCCTCCCAGCCTCCTGAGGGGCAGCAGTGGTCAGCTGGGGGGGGGGCAGTCCCCTCCCTGCGCCCAGGCACCCCCTGGGCCACACTCTGTGAGTGGTGAGTGGGACAGACTTGGGAGGGAGGTTTGGGAAAAAGTGGAGGCTCTCTGGGGGGCTCTCAGGAAGGGTCCTTCCTTTCCTCTGTTCCTCTTTCCATGCTCCTTTTCCTTCCTGCTCGATAATAAATGCATTTCCTGCCTCTTGGCTGCATCCCAAGGACTTGCTGAAGGGTTTTATTTAATGGAGCCAGGCTGTTACTAAGTAACCTTGGGAAGTAGGGGTAACTCTCCTCTCTCCCCACCGTGCAGAGGCCGGGGTGAGGTAGTGGTTACCGTGAGAGGGGATTGCCCAAGAGGAACAGGGCAGATTGGATATATGAGCCCTTGCTTTAAAAAATGGTTTCTTTAATTGTACAAGGAAAAGGTGAGTACTTTCACCTTGTTTAAGAAACCAAAAGCAAAAGCAAGGCGGTGGACATGGAGGACCAAAAAATCCATTTCACCGGTCCCTGTCATAGATAAGCTCCCTCCTGGGGGCTGGAGTCTGTCTGCCAGATGTTTTTGTACGCATTTGGTCTGTGGCTTTGGGTTTTATTGCAGTTTTTTCATGGGGTTTCCTGAATTCAGTTCATCTAGAGTAGGCTTATCTTTTTCTTTCTATACCAGCCTATCTGATGTGCTTTAGTCTACACGCAGTTCTGCCTCTGTCTCTGTCTCTTGCTTTCTCGCTCGCTTCTTTTTTCCTTTGTGCTGTGGTGCTAGGGATTGAAGCCAGGGCCTCAACATGCTAATCAAGAGCTCTAACACTAGTTCTACCCCTACCTTCCCACTGGTGTGCTTTGTGCGGCTCAGATCTTTGGTCAGGCTGCCTGGATTCTTGCAGTCAAAAGCTCTTCCCTCACCCATATCTACCCCCAACCTGGCTTTCCAGTCTGCTTGTACCTGCCCCTGCTCTCAGCAGTTGCTCAACACCCTCGCCAGGACAGACTGACCCCATGTGACCTGGCTGCACTGAGTTGGGGGTGGGGAATGGTACTGGCTGGCCTCAGAGTGTTCCAGAAATAGAACTGTGGCAAGGACCACATACAGCTGCTCATGCGAAGACCAGCTCACCCCACCACTCACTCAGCCGCACCCCCTCATTTTTGACCCTGGAATACGCTTTATTTGGACAAAGCTGGAGAAAAAGAGGAGGGACAGCTACTCTGGGGGAGCAGGGAGCACCAGAAGTGAACACCCACGGGGTTTTGTCTTCAGCTCCTTTGTATGTAGGACTAGCCATTGGAGGATGTCACCTCGGCTGGATCTCTGGCGACCTTCACAGCTAACCTTAGCCCCTCTACCCACATTCTTTCAGGCCGCCCTTTGTGGTAGGTAAGGGAGGGCAGGGCTTCTAGAAGGGTAACAGGGTTAATGACCATGCAAAGGGGACTTGTCCGTATCTGGTGTGGTTGTAGTGATGCTAAAGTGAGCAGGGCCATGTGAGGAGGTATGATAGGTGTGTGTGACATTTATACACTGAGAGAGTCCTCAGGTGGCTGCTCCCTTTTCCCCTTTGTATTTTATCAGAGGTGGATGAGGGGGCTGGTTTCCCTGGTCTTTCACGTTTCTGGTTTTTTTTTGTACTTGGAATCGAACTCACAACCACGTGCTTGCCAGGCAGGCGCTTATGCTGCTGAGCTAAATCCCTGGCCCCTGGGTTTGGTTTTTTTTTGTGTGTAGTTCAGGCTGGCCTTGAATTAACTTTGTAGCCCTGGCTCGCCTCTCACTCTTAGCAATCTTCCTGCCTCAGCCTCCCGAGTGCTGGGACTACAGGTGTTGCTCATCATGCCCGGGCTTGCCGTGCTTTATTTCTTTTTGATAAATTCCCAAGGTAACTGCTACCTGGCACCTCTCTGGGTGTCGTCTCTCTCTTTGGTGTAATTGCTCTACCTGTAGAGGCAGAAGCTGCCCCGGTTAGATTTCAGGTTAGTTTAATCAAGCCTATCTTTTCTCAGTCTAGAAACTGCCTTTCTCTACAGCAACGCTCAAGCTCAGGTTTCCGTCTTGTTCTTCTGTTCTGTAGGCAACTTGTTTATTATTTATTTATTTATTTATTTTCTGTCGGTACTGGGGATCGAACTCATGACCGCTTGCTTGCAAGGCAGGCACTTATGCTGCTGAGCTAAATCCCCAGCCCCTAGGCAACTTATTGAAGCTTCCTGAGCCTCAGTGTTCTCGTCTGTTAAGGGGGCTAATGATAGTTTTCACTCCAAGGGGAAATGAAGGAGTTGGGCCAAGTGTTCAGCAGTGTCGGCATGCTGGGCTTTGCAAGCTGGAGCTTTGTAACGCCCAAGAATCCTTCAGGCCCAGGGACACGGCCAGGGGCCCAGAATGAGGTATTTAGACCTCCTGGGGAATCATACAGTCACTTGCTGGCAGAAACCTGCTTCGTGCATGGAATGTGCCCTCAGCCCAGCTGCCCACATTCTCCTACCACACTCCCGACCCTCGGCGACGCCCTCTCCATCTTCTTCTTGTTCCCTGAGCCCCTTTTCAGTTCTAAATCCTAGTAAATGGAGAGGTTTCCTGCTTGTGTGAGGAGAACTCCTCTGCCGTTTCCTGCACAGGGATGAATGGTCAGAACCTGTAGGTGGCCCCGGGATCCTTGCCAGTCAGGTTGTAGAGTTTTCCCTGCAAAAGCTAATGTCCATCTGTCTCTGGTTTTTCTGTTGCAGCGCACACCAAGACTTGGAGACCTGATTGAGATCGATCGTACCATCTATGCTCACTGGGCTATCTACGTGGGAGACGATTATGTGATTCATCTCGCTCCCCCAAGTAAAGATGGGTTCTCTTTCTACACACGGGCGTGGGACTGAGAGTACAAACAGAGGCGGAGATAGGGGCTGGCCTTCGCTCTACCTGGCTAGCAGGCACTCAGTAAATACATACTGAACCAATCATATGTGTGTTAGCTGCTCTGCCTCCCTCTCAGTAATCTGCATTCCCTGTAGCTGATTAGCATTATCCACAGGTCCAAGGCCCTGTGGTGTATCTTTATTGTCCTGGAGGCACAAACAATAGTAAGACGCAGTGACTGCCTTCAAATAATTGAACAGTATGTGAAGTGCAGTGAAAGGAGCATGGGCCGCCACACTGGAGAGAGCCGGCTTGGGACCCCAGGTCTTTTGCTCACTGACGCTGACTGTGGGACTTGAGCATGTGGCTTTCCCTGGCTAAGCTGAGTGGTGCAGAGGTCAGTAGATTAATCTTTCAGTTGGAGGAGGTCATGAAGGCAGTGCTGCAGGAGGAAAGCGGCCCGGTGCTGAAGCAAAGGCCTTTGGTTTGAGGCATCACAGTATTAAAGCCAAAGCTGAAACCCTGGGGGAGCTACTCAATTGTACAACAGCAGGAGTTGGTGTCAAGCAGATAGACTCCACTGCCATACAACGGCATGCTCCAGGGCCACTAAAAGAAGTTGCATGGCAAATGTGCAGTTAGAGAAAAAAAAAATTTTTTTTTTCTGTTCATGCAACAGTTCACAAACCCAGAATCTTGAACCAAAAAAATAGCAGGCAGCTCTGCGTGGGCAGTTTTGCTAGCACAGCTGGGGAAGCGCCAGGAAGCACATTCCTTCCTGTTGTGATGGCCTAGGCTCGGCTGCTGTGGGAACTGCCTTGCATAGGCCGGCTGGTGGGGGAAAATAAGGTCTCTGTGGACCTGATGGAGTGCGAGTTTGTTTCTGGGGGAAGGTAGCCTTTCCAGGAAATCAGCTGGCTTTCGAGTCTGGCTGTGGGTTTTGTATTCAAACTGTGACCTTTGCTTCTGTTCCTGTCCAGCGATTCTGGTTTTTTTTGACGTTCTCTCAATTAGACCAACAATGTGGTCATTACCTGATGGACAGGCATTATCCTGGTCACCATGTGTTTGTTGTGTCCAGCCTGACTGCAAAATGATCAGAATTGTCAGACCCTTCTGACTACTGGAGCTAGTGTAGTTTTTATTGCTGAATTTTCGTAGACACTGTCTGATGATTGAGCATAAATCTCTTGAGAATATGCTGCATCTAAGGAGCATTTTTTGGTGTGACAAACTGAAATACTCTTTCAAAAATATCCCACAGCTGAGGTGTCCAAGAGCCAGCAGTTAGGTAACCACCTAAGTAGATCAACTGACTGTGTTTCTTTGATTACTTGAAATATCTGGATCCCATCCTTTAGACCTCTAAGATTCTGGACTAGAAGTCCTCATTTATTGACCTAGAAGGAATCTTTTTCCCTGAGAACATCACAGACTCCTTCCTGTTGAAAAGTGAGAGTATCAAGAACTCTTTTGTCGTGTACCACTGCTGAAATAAACTGCTTAGGTATGACTGTGTTTTTCTTTCCTTTTTTCTTCTTCTCTTCCTCTTCTTCCCCTTTTATTTTTTTTTGGTGCTGGTGACTTTGCACTGAATAATATCCATTGCTCTTTATTATTATTATTATTATAATTATATAATTATGATTTTATTAGTAGTATTTTTTTCTGAGATAAAGTTCTGCTGAGTTGTCCAGGTGGGACTCAACTTGTGATTCTCCTGTCTTGATCTCCCCGAGTGCTGACATTGCACTACACTCAGTTTCAGATTATATTTCTTGAAAAGAATTTAAAGTATCACTGAAACTTTTTTCAAGAGTTGGAGAAAGAGCCACACTTAGTGGTTCGTGCCTGTAATCCTAGCACTTGGGAGGCTGAAGCAGGAAGATTGCTGTGATTTTGAGGTCAGCCTGGGTTACATAGTGAGGTCATGAACAGCTGAATCCCTGCTTCATAAAGAAAAAAAAAAAAAGACTTGGAGGAATATTAATGGACAAAGTACCCAACAAACAAACAACGTGGCAGGAATAGATTTCTTTAAATTAGGTCAAAGTCCTTGTAATTGTTATAATTATAGCAGTTATAATTATTTGTCTGATAGTTACTCTTTTAATTTCTTTCAAAATATTCCATCAGGTAATATAGTTCTGTTAAGGAGTTACCTCCATTCCATTTTATATTTCTTTAATAAGTCCCTTATTTTTGTATTGTCCATTAACAAAATGGGCTGACAAGCTGGGTGTGGTGGCTCATGCCTGTAATCCCAGTGCTTGGGAGGCTGAGGCAGGAGGATTGTTGCAAGTTCGAGACCAGCCTGGACTGCAAAGTGAGCTCAAGGCCAGCCTGAATTGCATAGTGAGACCCTGTCTTAAAAACAAACAAACAAACAAACAAACAAACAAAAAGAAGGGGTAATGAGCCACTTCATCTTCTTGCTCCTTAAAGTGAGACTGTTTGAAAATTTCTTTTAGGCAGATTGAGAAATCCTAAATGGATTTATCCTTTTCTAACATTGGATAGTGACTTGGTTTAGTCTCATGAGAAATATTTTGAGAATAACTTCTATTAAGTCTTGTCTCATTTTTCTGGCCCTTTTTATTCCTTATTCAGAGGCATTCATGATAGTATACCCAAGTCTCTAGTTAGATCACTGCAATCACTCTTTTAAGCTTCCTCTCTACCCACTATCATATGAACAAAGTGATATAAATCAGAGAACCCTAGGTCATAGGTTTTAGTTCGAGGGAGGTGGGGAAAGAGATTTAGACTGGATATTTCCCATCTTTGCCTTTAGATTCCTTATCATCTCTATAGTGAGCCCATGACTCTGCCAATGTTGAGAAACACAGAGAATCACGGGTTTCCCCTCAAACTGTCAAAAAGTTGACTTACCCAGAAGCTTCAGCAACAACAGATATGCCCAATACATTTGGAGAGTTTAGCAAAAGGAGTGGAACTTGGATCTAAGAGATGTTTACTCTGGAACTCTGGGGTCAGTGAGAAATCAGGGGGGCTGGGGATTTAGCTCAGTGACATAAGCATCTGCCTGGCAAGTGTGAGGTTGTGAGTCGATGAGAGAGCAGTTGCGTGGTGGCATCTGGGTACTCACTGAGCTCTGGGCTCAGCAAAAGTCTACATTTGGATCCTGTTTCTGATACCAGAAACTGTTAGAAAGTGAGATCCTGTCAAGTTAGGGAAATTTAAAAGAATTGTTGCACATACAAGAGGAGACTTCACAAGCTGGGACACTTTAAGCTGGTGATGGCAGGAAACTTGCTCCTAGAAGTTACAGTTTAGTTTGTACAGCCTGAAGGTCCGTTTGCTACCGTGATTGGCGCTGAGCAACTTCCACTCCTTCAAGGTGGCAGAACGACTGGAGCTACCAGTTTGTAGCTGATTGGCTGGGAGGTACAATGTCATGTTAAGTGAAAGCAATTAAAATTGTGTCTGTGGTTGCAGCTAGCATTTTGGGGAAATTCACATAGCTTAGGTGTGTGTTTTATTGGGAACTGAGCCCAAAGAATACTGAGCTAGACCTCAGTCATTTTTATTTTTACAACTTTGACACTAAGATGTCCAGGTTGGCCTCAAATTTGTGATCCTCCTGCTTCAGCCTTTTGAATAGCTGTAATTACAGGAGGTCCCATGGAGACAGTTTTATTTTGATTTTTGTGGTGGTGGGTGTTTTTGGTCCAACAGTAAATACACACACATATATCATACACACACTCATACATATATACATCTTCATGTATATATATATATATGCATAACTAATTTTAGTTTTGAAAATTATACTTAGGAATAATTTACAAATGGTAAAACTGACCCTTTTTAGTATGCCTTTCTGTAAGTTTTGACATATGCATGTAATCATGCAACCATCACTACCATACAGAAATAGCAGGGTTCCCTCATGTCCTGTCCAGCTGAACCCATAGCTGGGGTTGCTCCCAGAGAGGCTGTCGGGGAGCCTTTGCAGGGGACTTCTCCAAACTGTCCCCAAGCATGGCTCCCTGGAATTCCACATAGCAAAGCGCCTAATGCAGGCTAATTGGCATGAGGCATGAATGAGGGTAACTGACAGAGGGCCGGAGCGTACTTCTCCTGCACAGCAAGGCAGAGGAGGGCCCTTTCCCCAGGGATGTCTGTGGTGGAATCTGTTGAGTTTATGGGAGGTTTACGGGACAGCGCTCTGTGGATGTCTCTGGAGTTGCCCACTGTGTTTCCCTAGCCTGTGTCCCCTGCACCATTCCCCAGTTGTCTGAAGACTGAGGCTGATGGCCACATCTTTGCGACATCTGAGGCTGGGTCCCTCTTTACTTGGCCACTGTCTCTCATTCCAAAAAGATAGAGTCCCCTTTAAAGGCAATTCTGACAATTTAGAGTTGGAAGCTTTCGATATCATCTAGCCCACATCTTAATTATTTATTTGAAAGAAGATAAAACCAAGGAAAATAAAGCCAATCAAAACAAACCAGCATAAATGATACAGAACTTCAAAACATTACAAAATCAATAATAGTTACCATGGTGCCTTTTGCTGTTTTTAAAATAGCTGCAGATACCTTTGGACATAATAAAAATCACATAGAACAGAATAGAATAGAAACCATAAAAACAAAACAGTAAATGCAATAAAGGACTTCAAAACAATGTAATAATAAATCCAAAATTGCCACCATAATATATCTTGCTATCTTTGAAATAGCTGCTCCTGGCATCGGATTTAATATAATCAAACAAAACAAAAGAGAATAAAACCCAACCCAACAAAACAATGGAAACGATATAGGACTTCCAAAACAAGACTGTAGGGAATCAACAATGGCTACAACCCTCTGAAGGAGATGCCCCTAGATGCCACACTGTGTACCGATATCCTCTGAGCCCATGATCAGACCACTGGCCCTAGACCTGCAATGTCAGTGAAACACACCAGAGCACCACAGGCGTCCAATTGCATTTTGCCTCGATAGCTGTCATCACAGCCTGTGTTTCTCCAGATCGGCTGGGTGGGGTGGGGTGGGGTGCGGTGTTGGGGTAGGAGGGGTTGATACTTCTTGTTTGCCAGCCTGAATACTTCACAAAAGGGACTGGCGGTCACTGTCTCCACTCCGGTGTGGCCTGCGCATGGCGCTGGTTCCCAGGCGGGGCTTGCCTCCTGGTATGGCCTTGTTCTCTCCCCCTGCAGTCTGCAAAGGGCGCTGACTCACAGGGCAAAGGGTGGGGTCTGGCTGTTCTCAGCCTGGATTCTTTAATCTGTAAATGATAAGAACAAGAGTCCAGCAAGAATATAATTTTACCAAAAGAAAAACTGGAAAATTTCTAATCATGTTATTGGAATTCGTTATTAATAGAAAAAGGAACAAGGACAAGAGTCCTGCTATTTTCAGTGTTTCCTGATTTCGTTGTTGTAAATATAAAAGAATTTCAATTATGAAAAAATTTTAAAAGATACAAGTATATGCACTTTTATTTCCTGTCTTACAGATTTTGAGTTACAATACCATTTTCAGATTATTTCAAGTATGCTTTGTTTCAAAACGAGATCTCATCCCCCCCTCCCAGCATAAATTGTTTTCATAAAAATCTGTATTGGTTGTGGCCTAGTGGCTTGAGTTTTACAGATTTTTCTTGTAAATGCAAGACCTTTTCAACAAAACAGTGTTTGTCATCAGTTTGCTGGTAAACTGATATGTAATTACTGTGTAATTATAAACAAAAGTGCATAAAGTTTTATATATTACTATGTAGCATAAAAGCTAAGGTTGTTTATTATGATGGCGTGTCAGAATTAAACAAAACTATCACTAGGGCTGAAAAAACAAAAAGAACCAGGCTCCAGGAGAAGGATTGTGAATCCTTCGCAGAAAATGCATTGTGAATGAATTAGGGCTATCACACCTCTATCTTGATTAGCGGGTTGCTTTCTTATAATTTCAAAATGCCACCCTAGTCTGCTGAGGCTCCATACTGCTGGCCAGGGAGGTTGAGTGACTGTTTTACAGGCATGAGCTCGAAGGGGAACCTGAGACTAGGGCTTGACTATCTCCTGCCTCCTCTTTGCCCTGCACCATTCTGTTGCAGCTGCTGACTCCTTCTGGGACATTTGAACTCATGTGGCTCTTCAGAAGTCACATCTTTAGATATGGGGAGAGCAGAGCCTAGGGAGCCCAGGTGACCTTTCCAAAGGCTTGGACTTGGCAGGATCGGCAGTCTCTCCCGTAGCTCACCCTCATTGATGGTGCTGAGGATCTGGGTCGGGGCTGGCTCTGAACTTGCTGTTCCCACAGATGAATTTGCAGGAGCTGGTTTATCCAGCCTCATGTCTGCCCTGACTGACAGAGCCATCGTGAAGAAGGAGCTGCTGTCCCAAGTGGCCGGGACTGCTGACTACCAGATCAATAACAAATATGATGACAGATATCCACCACTGCCTGTTCACAAAATTGTCAAGCGGGCCCTGGAGATGGAGGGGAAGGAGGTACGGTATTCCCTGACCAGGAACAACTGTGAGCATTTCGTGACTAAGCTGCGCTACGGAGTTCCTCTCTCTGGACAGGTACGTGTTCGGCCTGTGTCCCCTTCCCAGGAGCCAGGCCATCTCCTCAGCTGTCAGTGGCTCGGCACCTGCTGTGGTTGAACTAGAATGGTGATAGGGACACAGACAGGACAAAATAGCAGAGACAGGATCCGTGCCCTTGAGGATGTCACATTTGAGGTCGGGACCAGAGTGGAGAGACACCCAGGCAAGATGGCAGTGCACATCACAGCTGTTAGGAGGTGACAGCTAGGGAAGTGAGACCCGGCTGTGACGGTCACTCCTGTGGCTGAGTCCTTTCTGCTCCCTGCCCCGGAGGTGGCTCTCCACATCCTTAGAAGTAGCTTTTATCACCTCCATGTCATAGATGGGGAAACTGAGGCTTGGAGTATTAGGGTCATCTGCTCCAGCTATTTGATCAGGTATTGAGCCTCTAGCCCAGTGACGGCAAACCTTTTAGAGAGCAAGAGCCAAACTGCAACCCCAAGCCCACTTCTTTATCACGAAGTGCCTTCCCTGCAATTAAACCTGACCAATGAGGTTCTAGTTTAGGAAAACCATCTCTCCACGGACGCCTTTTGTTTTAAAAGAAGGACACAGTGACTCGGTGCCATGGGTTTGCCGTCCACTGCTCTAACCCACACCTGCTGTGGTACAGAGGTGGGATTTGAACCCAGGAATGTTCTGGTCCAAAGGGTCTGACAGAGAAGGCTGCGCAGGAGGCAGCATCTCGGCTGAGTCTGGTTTAATTCTTCTAACTGACCTGGAAGTGTGACCCCAGGACTGGGCTGTGAGGAGAGCATGCTGAACCCGGGGGAGGCAAACTCTGGTCTTGTTGGGCCAAATTGTTTTCTGCACAGGATCAGACTGTAAATATCTCAGATTTTCTGATCCATGTAGCTTCTCTCATTACCCTGCCACAGGCGGAATGGAAGCCAGTGAGCAAGGCTGTGTTCCAGTAAAATTTTCTTCCTTTTTGCAAAAATTGGTGGCAGGCTAGATTTGACAGAGGGGACAGAGCTTGCCAAATCTGGTCCTAAAAAACTTGAAAATACAATGTTGTACATTTTTAGGAGACATCAAACTTCTAAAAAAATTCCTAATTGTAAAAATGTTGTAAGGGATGGAATTTTTGGCATGTTGCATCCATGTTTTCGGTACATATTTTCTTCACAACCTTGGAGTCGCACATTTAGCTCATTCAGTGAGCAAAAATATCATCCATGTAATTTAAATAGCCAAACCAAGTGATACTGTAGAAACAATCAGCCATGCTAGACAATTTCTTCTAGACAAAAACGAACACTGTTTCAGTTCAAATAAATGCGTTGATGCCCATTTTACGACAGCCGTCTCGCGTTAGCCTTCCGAGGCTCAGGTGATAGCTAGATCAGGCGGGAGGCATGCTTGTCCTGGGAGCCTCCACTTTGGGAGAGCACACTCTCGAATCTTCCCCTTTCTGTCTAGGAATGTTTATCCCTTAGTCTGTACAGCAGGATGCGGCTCTTCTTTTGTAGGGAAGGTGAAGGGCTACAGTGGAAGAGGGAGGTAAGCAGGGAGAATTCTCACCTTTTAGAGGTGAGGGTCTCCAGATAGAGCCCCTGTTATTAATCGAGAGCTTACCAGGCTTTCTGGGTCCTGGGGTCCAGTGGCAAAGGCTCTCTTGTGCCCAGCAGTGACACTGTGGATGGAGTTGGAACCAGGGAGGACAGACCCTTGTCTACACTGAGGATTGGCGGTGGGAAAGGCTGCCTTGTATGCATCTAAAACACTTCAGAGGCTTCTAGAGGAGCAGGGGTCCACCTGGGAGACCCTGTTTTCTGCTGAGCTTCTGCTTTGCTTCTGAGGGGTTAGAAATCCAGCAAGCAGGGGCACTCAGAGGAAACGGCTCTCCTCTATTTCGTTTCTTCTTGCCTGGTCTCTCTTTGGGAGCACCCCCAGCAGGTGTCTCATTAACTTACCTTTCTCTGTCTTTTTTTTCTGATAAAAAGCTCTCCTCTAGCTCAGGCTCTTGTCTTTTTCTGTAAGAAGTGGGCTTGTGAGAACTACACAACACCCCGTAAGCTCCCAGCCCTGGAACATCCGGGCTGTGCCCTCCGGCCTTTCCCGTCACCCGCTGTGGATTTATTGCCTTTTCAATACCCATAGGGTGGATCTCCTTTTCCAGCTTTGAATTGCTTCTATTTCATACCTGCAGCCTGTTGGTTCATGCATTCTTTCTCCACCGGACACTGCTCCTCTTTCTGAGTGGCCCGACCGCTTGGGACCATGGCTCCCTCGCAGTGCTTCTTCCTCCTGTGATGAGGATGAGGGGACAGGGCCACGTGTGTGTGTTCTAAACTGCAGTCTCCATGCGCAACCCAGGGTCGGATTCCTGATGTTGACTGTGACCCTTCTTCTCTTGTGCTGCAGGTCGAAGAAGCGGTCACGTACACATATTGGGGAGTAGGAATCGTGGCTAGCCTAGCATTTGGGATCCTGATGTCCCGAGCCCGGCGTGAAAGGCACTGAACCCAAGGCACTATCTTGACGGCACCCACCATCAGGCGGGAATCTTGCTTAGGCATTCGCAGGAAGGTTTGCTTTATGGATTTCACTCTTTTGTGATTGTGGACTTATTTTGATGGATCTCAGTAAAAGTACAGCAAAATTTTATTTGAGGGAATAACTAATCCAATGTGAATTTTTTTTTTCTTGGCTGTTCAAATTTGCTTGCTTATTGGGTTTAAAATTTTCTTTTAGCTAATAGTAATGTGGAAAACGTTAGATACTTGTTTGATCAGATCTGGGAAAATCTCCATCAAATGTCTACACATGCACACTGTAAAAGGTCAGGGTATCAATATCTCCTTTTTGTGCAATGTCTGATCTTATAGTGTCTATTGATTCATCTACTTTTCAGCCTATCTGTGACTGACATTCTTGTCACCATGGTTCTCCTGTGTGTTGGATCACCTTTGACTGTGTCAGTATTTAATGTTAAGTCAGGCTTTTCTACAATATTTATGTGATTCACTCTATTGCACTAATTGGATTATCAAATAATTCACAGATCTTTGTTACTTTTTAAAATTTTTTTTAAAATTTTTTATTTAAAGGGATAAAACAGAAAAAGGAGAGAAATATAACAGAATTTCAAAAAAAACATAAACAGTAAGAAATTACTAGTTGATCAATTACATATTGCTCTTTTAGAAATAGTTGTTCAAGTTACAGAATTAAAGCACACAAAGTGGACACTAAAGCAGTGAGACTGCAAACAGATCTGTTCAGCAATCCAGCAAGAACCTAGAAATATGGTCATCAATCCCACACATCTAAACATACAGGCAGCTATATCTTTTATAGCGCTTCCTATTTCCTCTTTTTTTACAATAGCAATTATATATTTTTAAAATTTTATTTAAAGAAAAAAAAACAGAAAAAAGGGTAGCAACAACACAGAATTGTAAAAGAAAGAAAAAGGAGAATGAGAAAAAGCCCCACTAAGAAATCAGTAATTTATAAATTACGTACTGTCATCCTGGATGTAGTTGTTCAAGTTACAAAGTTAAAGGATACATAGTAAATATTCAAACAGTCAGACTACAAACAGTTCTGACCTTTTTTACTTTTGTTGAATGTTCTCTCCTTTTTTTTTTTTTTTGTTTGTTTTTTTGGTACCAGGGATTGAACTCACAACCTTGCACTTGCCAAGCAGGTGCTTACACCACTGAGCTAAACCCCTGGCCCTTCTCCTTTTCTTAATGAATTTTGCTATGGTATAATTTCCAGCTTTTGCTACAGTTTGCATCTCAATGTCACGATAATTTACACTGAAATTATAGCACATTTGACCTCGCTCTTCCTATGTCATGAATTTTATTGTTTGTCTTTTTAATCCTTTAATAAAAATTTTAACTGACTTATTTTTTATTGGTAAATGAAATTTATTTATGATGCACAGAATGATGTTTTGATGTATATCTATGCTGGGGAATGGTTACAGTGAGCCATTAACATATATATTACTGCATATAATTTTTTGGAGGTAAAAACTCTTAAAATCTACTCTTAGTGATTTTCAATTCTAGAACACATTGTTACTCCCTGCAGTCGCCAGGCTGCGCAGTGGATCCCTTGTACTTATTCCTTCTGTGTAACTGAAGCTTTTCTTTTTCCCCTTGTTTATTAGTATATGTTTATGTTACATAAAAATTACATTCATCATGGGGAACTGGTGTGTATACATAGTGCATCTTGATCCTTTGTCTTCTCCTTCCCTTCCCATCCCTCTACCCCTCCCAGCATGAATTCTGTTAAAGACAGGGGTGTATACCGTTGTGGACTCAAGGTCTATGTTCCCTTCTCCCCCCACATTTACATGTTGAAGCTCCCACCTGCAGTGGGATGGCATTTGGATGTGGGGCCACTAGGAGGTCATTTGGCTTCGACAAGGTACTGTGTGTAGGGCCCCTGTGGTATGAGTAGATTTGGGGGGGTGTACCAGGAATTGCACTCAGGACCTTGTTCTTGCCAGGCAGGCACTTATGCCCCCAAACCCAAAGCAAACAAAAACCCTGAAAAAGCTCTCTTGACATGTGATACCCTGTGACTTCTCAGGACTCTACCAGCAAGGCCATCAGCAGCTGCAGACTGTTGATCTTGGACTGCTACCAAATTTCTTTTCTTTATGATTTATCCTCTGTGATATCATTTATTATTATAAAAAAATGCACCTCCCCCAGCCAGTATACTTCAGTTTCTTAATTCCCTGGGTAATAGTTTCTGTTTCAGTTCTGGTGCTTCTGTCTCCTAGAAACAGCTGGTCAGTGTGAGGCACAGCTGGTCACTATGATGCGCATTGTATAAACCAGCCCTGGATTGACCAGCCTCTGTACTTCCTGCTTGCTTATCCCATATAAGTCCTAGACTGCCAGAGATCAGGGCCTGGTATTTTGGGAATGGTCCTGATCGCTGCCCATCGACATAAATAAATCTACTTCCAAATCCTGGGTGCCGTTTCAGTCTCCCTGCTTGCTGTTACATCAAAAAGAGCAAATGGACTGACACACCGGCCTCCAGGACTGTGAGACACGAAAGCACACTGTTCCAGCCACATAGGCCATGGCTGTGTTGTGTGGAAGCCTGGGCTGAGTAATGCAGACTCCTTTTCCTTAGCCCTGTTCCACTTTCTCCTGGAGTCCTGTGTTCTTTTTATGATGCAAGGGTACATAAACAGCAGAGAAGAAATGGACCACACTGATGTGCAAGAAGGAGAACTGCTGGGCCTAGTGGGCTGGGGTCCCCGGCTGGAACTGTGTGTATGGACCTCAGCTATGAATGTGACTCAGCCATCTGGGTCCCTTTCTTCTTGTCACTCCGGCTCCTCTGGCATCCAGCGATGATTCCTGTCATTCCCATCTGCTTTCCTTGTCTTTGCACTTTCTTGTCTCTTTCACCGACTTAGCGGTCCCACTTCCCCTGCCTGATCTCCAAGTCTCTGACCCCGCGTTCCCACTTGCCCTTGGCTTCCTCTGTCAGCTCAGCATCACCTTTCCCAGGGAACTGTGGCTCTGGGGTCCCAGTGGAAGTTTCCAAGGGAATCCTTTTGCCAACTGCCATCTAACGCTGCCTAGCCATTGGCTGCCTTTGTGTAATGTGACCCCTCTTAGGCCACTACATGTGCCCAGCTCCATGATGAACAGTCTTGGTATGTGGACAGCCAGGGATGGGGTATTTTATTCCTGCAAGAGCAGCATTCATTGGCTGGAATTTCAGGTGGGAACTTACATTAGTCATAAGATCTGATTCCCCAGTAGGACACTGCTCTGTAAAGCAAGGTTTGAATCCAAACCTTTTATGGTTTCACATCTCACATGTTCATTTTGTTAGAAGGTGTCAGGGGTGGTAAAAGAGCAAGAACCTCCTGTCTGTGCCAGGAGCTGGTGGCATGAAGAAGGCCAGCACCTGTGAGTTCTGGGGTCCTGAGTCTCACCTGCTGTAGCGAACCAAGCTGGGCTATTGCAGGTCTAGGGTTTCTCTTTGGCAGATAATGAGCCACTGATGAGTGTAAGAGAGTCTACTTTAGCTAGTCCCCACCCTAGGCAAGAGTGAAAGCATATCTCAGAGCAGTTTCCACCACAGGTGCAATCACCAAGGGGCACAGGACCCTGTGTCCACCCTGCTCTGGGAGCTGAATGAAGATACAACAGTCTGTCTTTCTGGTGCGACACCCACACCTTGTTCCCTAGAGGCAGGATTGCATTCTCAAAAGTCAACCTCTGCCCATCAGAAATCCAACCCAGAGGCCAGCACGGCAGGTAATTTCAGTTATGGGTCTAAAAACACAGGCTCAGCCGGGCGTGGTGGCTCACGCCTGTAATCCCAGCACTCGGGAGGCCGAGGCAGGAGGATCATTGCGAGTTTGAGACCAATTTAGACTACAAAGTGAGCTCAGGGCCAGCCTGAACTGCATAGAGAGACCCTGTCTCAAAAAGACAAAAAAAAAAAAAAAAAAAAGACACAGGCTCTAGGTCGCTCCTATTTTCTCCCTGCAGGGGTGAACAGGATCTCAAAAATTATCTTACTCAATCCGTATCTCAGGCCTGGCACTAACTTTACCAGCAAGAGATCAGTTATGCTGATTGTCAAGTCTGTAGATTTTTCCAAAGGAAACTCACCTCCAGCTAATTAGAAAAACATCTGGTGATCAGAGACACGGACAACTCACGGGAGCTAAGCCCCTCGGCACAGTGCCCGCCGACCGCGGCTTGAGTAGGTTTCCCTTGATGGCAAAGCAGCCCACCCTGCCGTGCTCTCAGGGAACTGAGCCCCCAGCACTTTCGATTTTTTAATTTTGGGAAAATCTGAAGGAAAGAGGCTTTTTGGGCTGCTCAGAGAGCAAAGCAGGCGGGGAGGCTCTAAAGGGAACAGTATGCTGCTGCCAACACCGGCCCCGAGGGCTGTGCCAAGAGGCTCCCACAGCCCGGCCTCCTCCCTGCGCTCTGACAGCCCCTCCTTCAGGGTGGACCCAGATCTCTCTATCTACCTTTCCTCCCTAAAGGTCTGGATCGGTCTCTCATGCTGGGTAGAATCTGGGAACCGGGAGAGCGTTTTGTCTGCAAGCCTTCCTGTTTCCCACGGTGAGTACCCCTCCTGACTGCCGGCCTGCCGCCGCCTTCGCTCCTGACCACAAATTCCAAAAGAGACGCACATGCCAGTCACCGCTCTCACCCAGCAACCCCTAAATAGTTGTGGGTCCCAGCACCCTGATGCCCATTTGTTCTGCAGGTTACCGGGGGCCCTGAGGGCTACAGTTGTGTGTGTGTGTGGAGGCGGGTATAGCAGAAACAACCTAAACAAACCGCTCCCGTGGGTTCTGGCCTGAATTACAGAAAGGGGCAGGAGCCTGGTACTCCTGGCACTGGAGTAACTTGCTGGCTGCATATGAAGCCCTGCAGCAGGTGGACTTTATCACTAGCTCTGTTTTAGTGACAGTAACAACAGCACACCTACTAAAGGGCTAAGTTGAAGGTCTTTTTGGATGGCACAAAATCAGACTGCACAAATGGCACACATCCTTGCAGCAGGCAGTGTGGAGTCTATTTGCTAACCCTGTGACAAATGCCATGCAGGCCATACTGAGGCCTGTGTCCTTCCAAGCTACTAAACCACCCCCAGAGATTGAACGAACAGCTAAACTAGATACAGTGCTGGATGGGCCACTGTGCCAAAGATGCTTGGAACACCAATGGCACCCATGGGGTACGAGACAGGAACGGATTGCAGTGACAATGCAGATGGCATCTGGCTAGAGAGTGAGGAGGGGATGAACAGCCCGTAGGCTGAACCAAGAGCAGAATGGATGCTGGGGGCTCGTGAGACATGGTCACTGACCCTCTGCACAGCTTGGTGACCCTGTGGATGGCACGATGCGAAAAGGAGCACTGGCAGGTGCTTGCTAGAGGGGACCACAGATGTGGAGGGGGATGTATGGAGCCATACAGAGTGAATCAGAGCACTAACAGTCTTCTCTGTGGTCGCCCACGGCCTGCTAAAGTCTCCCAGGTAAACAGGAGGTGGATGGCTTTACAGATGTACAAGCTATTTGTCCCTAGACGTCTGGAAAA